>SJYO01052474.1:304665-474817 GCA_006410555.1 Capra ibex | reverse complement strand
CGGGACGTCGGGGGGCTGGTCTGGAGGACGAGGAGGGGTGGGACGGGACGTCGAGGGAGTGGGGGTGGTCAAGAGGACGAGAAGGGGTGGGACGGGACGAAACGGGAAGAAAAGGGTACGGTAACTAGTGGAAGGTTATACACCAGTATTAAAAGAATAGTACGGACAAAATAAAAACAGAGAGACGGTGGGGGGGGGGGGGGGGTGTGTGAATCTTATAGTCGACTGATCACAGTCCTAGAGACCGACAGAATAAGACACCACGCAGATCCACGGACCATATCATAGACCGTACCCGTTACACGAGTTGTACAACAACGTCCTTACGGCCTTCCTGACCGTAGGAAGGACTGGGATAGAGACGAGTGAAGATAAACTTATTCGTGTCACGGGAATTGGGTCAAGAGGTGTGGAAAAAAAAAAAATTGGGGCTTTAATTTCCTCAAGACTTTAATCTTGAGACTTGGAGGATACACCGACGAAGGTTCACCGATGTTTACCTAAGAAAAGAGAAGTCTAAAAGCAGGCAACAAACTAAGACTCGTCAAAGACGGACTACCGGGCTGAATTCTGGTGTCGACTCTTCTGTTTTGTCAATAATCCCTTTGTCATCCTCAATGAAACCATTCTGGACGAACTCTACACACTATCAAGCGTAATCATTATGAAACAGACTCAAATTTTTATTCACACTCAATTTTCCTTCAGATTAAGAAACCGGTGGACTCCCCTTCTCAACTGAGTAATCCTTTCTGGGACTACGACCCTTTCTACCTTCCGTTTTCCTCTTCCCCCGTCGTCTCCTACTCTATCAAGCTAGCGTTATGACTGAGTCGCCTGCACTTAAACTCGTTTGGGACCCCTCGATCACTTCCCACGTCCTCGGACCGCACGACGTCAGACACCCCAACTTTTCTCAGTCTGTGCTGAATCTTGTGGTGTCTCCCATTCAGTCTGTCTTTGTTTATGACGTACAATAGTGAATATGCACGTTAGATTTTTTATGTTCCTTGGCCACTCGTGGGTTTGTTTTCGTCTGAGTGCCTATATCTCTTGTTGTCACCAATGGGTAACCCCTCTCCTTTCTCTCCTCCCCCGAAATTTTTCCCCAACGATGTCCTAGTACACTTTAGTACACATACTTTGAACTTTTAACATTTCGTGACGTCTTAAATTTCTTAGAAAGTAAGTCATTTTTACGTGCTCTATGTAAAAGATATATATTGACGAAGATGACTGAAAAAGGGAGAGAAAAACACCAATAGTCTCCTCCCTCAGGGTAATCCCTTTACGTTCGGAAATTCTTCTCCTCTAAGGATATTTATGTCGTAGCACTATTCAACGAAGAACTAATCTTTAAACGTAATGGATTAAGAGTTAAATTTACTCTCTTCTTCTAGTGTCGAAGAAAAAGACACCAGGACACTAGGAGTAAAGTAGACCGTCCATCTTTCAGTTTAGTCTCACAAAAACTTGAACACAGTAATCTCCCTTTGATTTCAAGGGTTTGGTTTTACATGTCTAAGACTGTGTGTGTGTGTATGTTTTCGAGAAGGACCTAAGACATTAGACAAGTTTTCACGATCTCCGTGTAAGCGATGGACGTCGCAGGTAAAAACACTATTATGTCAGTCTCGAGGGACCGCGAAGCCTACCTCGACCGTGTCCTTCTCTTCAGACGTCCCCACTGGGACTGAAAAGACGGGTGGAGGTCGGACCGGACCGTGGCGGTCTGGGATCCGCGACAGAAGTCCGACGTCATCCTGAAACTAAGTTCTGAAGACTTCAGAGTTACTACGCTTTAGTTCTAAACGTCAACGCAAACGACACCGGTCTGTCCCAACCTTACGTTTACATAAGGTACTCCCCCCGAGAACACGGGTGTAGTCGGACGCGACTCGACACATTGTCGTCTCCTTAGTGTGGTCTGGGAGGCGAATCTTGTGCCAGACACCGTGCCCGTCGTGAGGCTAGCCCACTAGTCCCTGGACGTCCATCAGGGTCAGGAGGGAGACTTCTGCACGACTACTCGGACACACAAAGGACTAGACGGCGTGGCACGGTCTCACGGCCGGCGATGTCACGGCGTCTATTGTTCGTCTGCGCACCGACCTATCAGCCGAGGGACTGGTGACCTGAATCCGTCAGTTTCACGGAGGCTTGTGAATTCCGGGTCTCTGCGTGCCCTTGTACAAAGGACGGCAGCAATGTATTCCCTTCTCTTATACTGTGCCAAAGGGCCGAGTCGTGGGACCACGTCCAAGTCCCTCTCTCCCTCTCTCCACACACACACGACGAGTGAGTCCGGACAGGTGGAGAAACTCTGGGGGACCTGACATCGGGTGGTCCGAGGAGGCAAGTACCCTCAGAGGTCCGTTCCTATGACCTCACCCAACGACAAAGGAGGAGGTCCCCGAGAAGGACTGGGTCCCTAGTTCAGACGCCGAGGACGTAACGTCCACCTAAGATATGCCGGTACCACGCACACTTTTCGGTGGAGTGTGTGTGAGGTGGGCAGAGAGACGTGGACTCTCTCCTGGGTCCCTGGGACCGGGGGACGTCCGTCGGGGGGTGGGGTGTCTCGTGACTCCGTCGTCGAGGTCGGACGTGCAGGTGCGGGAGGGAAAGAGAGAGTCCCGTAGTCCACCCGCTCCCGTCCCCCGCCCCAACCAGGACCTGGGTCGTGTGGTCGGGAAGCGACAGTCCCGTACCAGCACCGACGATCAGGCCCTGTGTCGTCGCGGGTGTCTCCTCCCTTTCTCCGGCGACCCGTCTACCCGTGACCAGATACCTCCCTTCGGAGTCTCCTCTCTCGCCTTGGGTCGGGACGGGCGTCTGGGCCCCAAGACCCTCGGACCCCGTTTACCCCACGTCGGTCCTTCCAGTCTCCAGAGGCACCTTCTCGTAGTAAAGTCACACAGTCGGTCCCTCGTAGACGGAAGTGACCTAGTCTCGTCGGTCTGGAGTCCGAAGTCGAACCTAAACAACCCCAAGAGTCAGAGACGAAGGGGCTCGAGACCCGAACAATACCGTCGGTGGTTTCTCCCCGTCCCGGTGTCGGTCGTCTGGAAGTAGAGGAGGGATTCCGTCGACACGAAATTTTTATAAAGTGAGCATGAATTCCAAAGTGTCCTTTTCACCCATAACGACTCGAGAACACATTGTCCGGTCAATAGGTTATTTGAGTGTCTGCGACCGTCCTACAGCGGTACTAGAGAAGGACGGTGGCAAATACTTGCACGGTGTGTCTCTTAGCTAGGACACAGGTGGGGTGTCACACTATCGGCCTGTCTCCCGACCCGTCAGCAAATTACCAAGTACCACACCCGTCCCGCTGTGCCACCCACTACGCACGGGACCTGAGTCTGATGGACTCGTACTTACGGTTGACGAGTGGTAAATCAGTAACACATCGGAATTTTTCAGTGCATTGAGGAAAACCTGAAATCAAAGGAATAAACATTTTAATTCCCCCTTTAGACACCATAAAAAGAATAACCACATAACACTTGCACTTTCAGTGAGTCAGCACAGGCTGAGAAAAACTGAGGTACCCGACTCCGGACGGTCCGAGGAGACAGGTACCTTAAGAGGTCCGTTCTTATGACCTCACCCATCGGTAAGTGAAGAGGTCCCCTAGAAGGGTTGGGTCCCTAGCTTGGGTCCAGAGGACGTAACGTCCACCTAAGAAATGGTAGACTCGGTGGTTCCTTCCGGTCAAGCTCAGGTACGTACAGTTTGCGAATCTTGTCCTAGGATGCACTGCATTAGTATTTCAAGAACAATGGTTCAGACTAACAAAACCTTTCCTTTCCACCTCCTGAGCCCACAAGGGAACCCATTTCACAGAACCCCGATCTTGACACCTTTCCTTCCCTTACACTATTTGGGGGCCACTAGTGTATCCGTGACTAATAAATTAACGTTAGGGATCATAAATATTGAATTGGTAATAGGGCGATACGTCCAACTCACCAAACAATACTGTCCCGACCTGACGACCCAAGGTACCAAAAGTCTTCCCGACCACTACAGTCCCCAGTAGTCCCAATTAGTCCTAGGGGGAACCCTAGGACGGGGTTGTCTGACGGGGTTGAAAGTACTTCCTTTGCACCACCGACCTCGGTGTCCAAGTTCCGGTTCGAGGGGAGGTCTCTCCTCCTGTTCACTCCTTCACGTCCGACTGGGGTCTAATTAAGGGTCCTGGGACAGTAGAGGTGTTTCTGGTCTGTGAACGGTTCCCACAAGTACCTCTGGGAGACCTCGGACTCTGGAGTTTTGATTTACTCCTTTGTCACCGACTTTTTGTACCGAAGATAACCTCAGGTAGGACACTAACTCTTAAACTTTACAATGCGTGCCTGTCACGAGTTATTCATTACAAGGGGCCGTCACCAGCCTTGTCCAGGTCGATCTTCTGTGCCTTTTGTGATACCTTCGCCACGGACGGCCCCTTCCCCCCGTAGGTGCATCCCCCGAGTCGAACTCCTCAGCGATACTTTCCCGGTCGACCGTTTACACCGGAATAATTTGTCTCACGTTTTTTTTCATACGTGAGTCACGTCGATATCCTTTTATTACCTTTTGACTGGTCTATACCTAAACTGATATTTTTAACTTTAAAATTTTCACAAGATTGACATTTGTTTTTATGACTTGGGTGAAGAGAAGGACTAGGAGTATTTTAAAGTGACATTGTATTGGGGACGGAAAATCGACGGAGAGATAATCGTTGAATCAGTCCTTTAAAAGTAAAATTTTGAAGATCTTCAAAGAAGTGAGGTCGAAGTCCTCACCCACCTACCCTTGGACCGACATGGTAGGTTAACAGTCTTCTCTTTCGTACGGGCGGAAACTTCACCAAAGACGTCGAAAGACACCAACCTCTTCGTAGAGGTAGTGGGGGTCGTCCCGCTCGTAGTGTGGTATTCGTCGACCTTCCCCCAAATCTGTCGGTCACCGTGATACTCCTGCAAAGAAGAGTCCTTGGTTGGTTCCTTCAGTTACGTAAAGAAGCTGCTGCAACCCGAATGCATCAGTTAAAGTCCAAAGGGTAGAGACGAAGAAAGACTCAGAGAGAATGTGTGTGTGTGTGTGTGTGTGTGTGTGTGTGTGTGTGCGTGTGTGTGTGCTGTTCGTGTGTGTCCTCACAGGTGGCGTCACTGATCGGGTTTCGTCATCTATACAAGGGGAGATATGGTCCCGAACACTTCTGGAAGCAGACTTCACAAGAAGAGTCTCCACGCCCTCCGACACAAATAAGTGGGTCTGAGACCAACCAGGAGCGACACAGGGTCTCGAGTACTAGGGACGGACTAAAGGGTCCTGAGTCTGGTACCACACTTCTGTCTGACGGGTGACTTACAGTTCCACGACTCAGAGAGAACCTGCACCCGTCGTCAGGGACACTCGACCGACTAGAGTCACTCGAGTAGTCCTCTACTCGGTCTTTTACGTTGTAGCCACATCTGTCACCCCTCTCCCCGCCCCTCCTATATTCCAAAAGGGTTTTACTTTGTCTCGGTCACAACACAAGTTCCTCTGGAACCTCGTAAAAGATGTTTGAGTTTTCTGAAGTTCTAATTTCTTTTCTACTTTATCTGAGTCACTTAGTAACTTTCGGAACCTTTCCATAGGACATAGACTTTATGGACTATCAATTTTTTAGAACTCCAACCGAACGCCGGTAGTTACCAAGGTGCTGGTATATGTGGAATGTCCCCAGTCGTACGTTATCGACATTTGATCTTTCAGTCCTCCTCGACCATTGTAGAGACCCGTGGACTGAACTGCAGACCCAGTCACAAAGAGCCTCGAGTAAAAGAAGGGTCACGATTACAAAGGTTTCTTTCCAGAAGGGCTCCTCCGTGTGTAGTTTTGTGAAATCTTCGTCCTTGTGTGCTGATCCCTTTATGTCTTCCTTTACAGATATTAATTGGGTCGAGTCGACTCTTCGTTCTACGTTTAAAGTCACTTCGGTCCGGTCTTACTCTTCCCTTTTTAGACACAGGTTAAAACCTTTTCAAGGGTTATTGAGACTTACGGAAACCCCCTCTCGTATAAGGTATAAAAAATTACTGTACTAAGATCAAGTCACAACCTTTCACCCTGGTGCAAACGAACAAGACTTATCCGGTGTAGGGAACCGTAAGAAGGACCAGAAATACCGAGGTTCTGACCGGCCGCGAGTGTAAGTAACTCAAGTTTATTTTAGACAACTGATCATTTTATATTTTAAAGTGAATTTTTCTGCTAATACTTCTTGGATTAAATTAGACTAAGAAAAGTGTAGTCATTCACACATATTTTGACAGTCGAAACGTCAAGGAAACTTTATTCTAACCCGAGAACAATGTCTCGGTCCCCTTGGACACGTTCCGTAATAGGTGCGAAGGGAAAAATTTACAGAGGAACACACCTTTTCTCCAAAAGCAGTTTTTCAAACCCTTCGTAACTTAAGAAAAAAAATTAAATAAAGTTTACAAAATAACCGCACATCAACTAAATATCGTAGTACAAGTAACCACACGTCGTTTCACTAAGTCAATACATATACATAGATATATAAGAAAAGTCTGAGAAAAGGTAATACCAACTAATATTCTATGGCTTATACCAAGGAGTGCGATATGTCATCCAGTAACAACAAATAGATAAACGGCTGTTTCCAGGTAGATCAGTTTCGATACCAAAAGGGTCATCAGTACATACCTACACTCTCAACCTGAGATTTCTTTCGACTCGTGTCTTAACTACGAAAACTTGACACCACAACTTCTTCTGAGAACTCTCAGGGAACCTGATGTTCCTCTAGGTTGGTCAGGTGGGATTTCCCTTCGTAGGGACTTATAAGTAACCTTCCTGACTATGACTTCGACTTTGAGGTTATATGAAACCGGTGGACTACGCTTCTTGACTGAGTATTCTTTTCCGGGACTACGACCCTTTCTAACTTCCGTCCTCCTCTTCCCCTGCTGTCTCCCACTCTACCAACCTACCGTAGTGACTGAGTTACCTGTACTCAAACTCGTTCGAGACCCCCAACCACTACCTGTCCCTTCGGACCACACGACGTCAGGTACCCCAACGTTTATCAGCCTGTGTTGACTCGCTGACTTGACTGACTCGCACGTAGACAATTAGGGTTCGAGGATCAAATAGGGATGGGATGAAAGGAGAAACTATTGGTACTCTAACAAGAGATACAGATACTCAGACAAAGACAAAACATTTATTCAAGAAATCATAAAAAACAAGTTGGATATTCACTGACGTATATTATTAACAGACTAAATAGAGTGAATCATGCTATTAGAGATCCAAGGAGGTACAAAGACGTACCGTCATAAAGCAATAAAAAAAGACCGACTCATCATGAGGTAACACATGTAGAGGTGGTGTAGAAGAGACAGACGAGTATACCGACGTCTGTACATCGGACGAACGCAGAGAACCTGTGACTTTAATCACGACAATATTTGTATCCCCACGCACACACACACACACACACATACACACACGTGTACACGCACACACACACACACATACACACACGTGTACACGCACACACACACACATACACACACGTGTACACGCACACACACACACACACACATACACACACGTGTACACGCACACACACACACACACACATACACACACGTGTACACGCACACACACACAAGTCAACGGTTCAACACAAGCTGAGAACACTGGGGGTACCTGACGTCATCCGTTCAGGAGGGACAGGGAGTCGTAGAGGGTCTCTACGGGTTCTAGTACAGGTAACTTAGTCACTACGGTAGGTGGGTAGAGTAGGAGACAGTAGGGGAAGAGGAGGACGGAAGTTAGAAAGGGTCGTAGTCCCAGAAAAGGTCACTCAGTTGAGAAACGTAGTCGACCGGTTTCATAACCTCAAAGTCGAAGTCATAGTCAGGAAGGTTACTTATAAGTCCCAGCTAAAGGAAATCCTAACTGACCAAACTAGAGGAACGTCAGGTTCCCTGAGAGTTCTCAGAAGAGGTCATCGTCTCAAACTTTCGTAGTCAAGAAACCACGAGACGGAAGAAATACCAGGTTCAAAGTGTAGAGTGTACTATCAGTAGAGTGTACTGATGATCCCCACGTACATAGAAAGGTTTAAGGTCAAAAGACACCTACATAAGGGTCCTGACCCTAAGGACCTAGTATACCATCGAGACAACAAAAAACACTCCTGTGAGGTATGATAAAAGGTATCATCGACGTCGTTTAATGCAAGGATGGTTGTCACATCCTTCAAGGGAAAAGAGGTGTAGGAGGGGTCGTAAACAATAAACATCTGAGAAAGTCAAGTTAAGTCAAGTCAAGTCAGTGAGTCAGCACAGGTTGAGACGTCAGGGTACTTAACGTCGTGTGGTCCAGAGAGACAGGTAGTGGTTGAGGGCCTCAAGTGAGTTTGAGTACAGGTAGTTCAGCCACTACGGTAGGTCGGTAGAGTAGGAGCCAGTAGGGGAAGAGGAGGACGGGGGTCAGGGAGGGTCGTAGTCCCAGAAAAGGTTACTCAGTCAAGAAGCGTAGTCCACCTGTTTCATAACCTCAAAGTCGAAATCGTAGTCAGGAAGGTTTCTTTAGGGTCCTGACTAGAGGAAATCCTACCTGACCAACCTAGAGGAACGTCAGGTTCCCTGAGAGTTCTCAGAAGAGGTTGTGGTGTCAAGTTTTCGTAGTTAAGAAGTCACGAGTCGAAAGAAGTGTCAGGTTGAGAGTGTAGGTATGTACTGATAACCTTTTTGGTATCGGAACTGATCTGTCTGGAAACAACCGTTTCATTACAGAGACGAAAACTTATACGACAGATCCAACCAGTAGTGAAAGGAAGGTTCTCGTGCAATTCATCTACGTAAACACCGTCCCAGAGAGGACGAAATATAGTCAAACACCTTACCGTCATAAACTCCCCGTCCAGAGTGTAGCGGGGGGAGAAGTCGTCCTCCTCCTTTAGAGGAAGTCTGAGACGACCAAAGAAACATAGTGTCGAATAGAGACTAGGAAAAGTAAAGGGTCCCGAAGATACTGTTTTGTGGAGGTTACTCCACGGAGTCTGGTTGTCTCTGTATAACTTAGTGTCAAGACCTCCGGTCTTCAAGTTTTAGTTCCACAGCCGTCCCGGGGGAGGAGGCTGTGACTGTCCCTACCCAGGAAGGACTAGAGAGGGTCGACGACCGACGGGTCCTCAAAGAACCGACCACCGACACGGTGAAAGGAGAGGTGGACCAACAGAGTGCTGGGAGAGAGAGACGCAGGGAAGAAGAGGATTCCTGTAGTGGATATAACCTACATCTTGATGGGATTGGGGGCACACTGGAACAGAATCGATTCATATAGACGTTGGTAGGCTAAAAATTTATCTCAGTGTCACACTCTACGACCCCAATCCTGTCGGATAGAAAACCCCTCTTGGGTCAAGTTGAGAATTGTGACTGAAGGACTGCTAAAAGACCTTCGTCCGTCGAGAGACCAATAAAATCTCGTAAACCTCCCAGTAACGGATACAACGACCCTAACATTCCTTGTTATGTAATAGCGATTTAAGCTGAGCGACGAAACACGCGACCGAGGTAGAAAGTTAGTAACAACGGTCAAATAACTACGAACGACAGGGACCCCTGAAAAGGAAACCCCTTTTGTTAGGCCTCTCCTTTCCTCCTTTGTCTAAGACTACACTTATCAATCCTTCCGGTTTTACTACTCTATGACGTCACAGCACGTAACACGAAACTTGACCTATTCAATTTGTCCTTTCCCTGACAGTGCCCTTCCACTCTCAGTGACCTGAGGTCCCTTCCAGGTACGACTCTTCACACCTTTGGTAGGACAGAAGACGTCTGCTGAGTGAGGTGTTTCTGAGGACTAACCAAGAGAAGATCCTACAGTAAGGTGTTTCGGAGGACTAACCAGGAGAAGAGTCCTACAGTGAGGTGCTTCCGAAGACTAACCGGGAGAAGATCCTACAGTGAAGTGTCCCTGAGGACTAACCAAGAGAAGATCCCACGACGTTACAGGACAACCGTACCCTTGGCTCCCCGTCGATTAATACACAGTCACGTCGGGGGCCTACATGTGTGGATAAAGACATCAGGACAAGGGGTTTGCCTGTTCGGTCGGAGACCGTCCTAGCAACAGCCACCTTCTGTGTACCGAAATAAATAAAAGGAATAAAGAAAGAAGGAAGGGGACTATTTGACACGTGTACTCATCACCTCTTTAATCTTTTATTCTGTCACCGGTCTGCCGTCCATCTTTTGGATCCACACAAGACACGAGAGTCTTGTCCTTCTACAGATCTTGGACCACGAGACTTCCATATGTCTGTGGAATAACTACGGATCTTGGTCCCGACCGTGGGAACCCCCGGCTCCGAAGCCGGAGTAATAAAGAGGGGGACGGGGAGGACTCCGTGTTCGAGAGACCTAGTCCCCTCCCGTTCTCTGTCCACACAGGGTCCGTCAGTGCACTCGTCACCTCCAAGGATCCTTCGGTAAGAATTGGATGGACAAGGTTGCATGTAAGTCTGCTCACCGACCACCACGGTACACCCCAATCCCAGTCCCAGTCTCAACCTCAAAGTGACAACCGAGTCTACCCTTTCTTGGGTGGACGGTTACGTCCTCTGAGTCTAAACTAGGGACTCAACCCTTTTAGAGTTCCTCTTCCCCTATCGATGAGAGAGGTCATAAGAGCGAACCTCTTAGGGCACCTGTCTCCTCGGACCATCCGATGTCAGGTACCCCGACGTCTCTCAGTCTGTGCTGGCTCACTGATTGTGAAAAATATCCCAGTCTAATCCCAGTCCCAGTCCCAGTCCCAGTCCGACTCCCAGTCCCGACCTCGCGACCCCCGAGACCAACCTTGGCACCTCTCCTTCCCAGGAATCCCGATGTCCCTTTCCAAAGACAAACGGAGGTGGGGGAGGAGAGGTGTCCGGACCGGTATACAGGAACGACTGGGACACGTTCGTTACCGGCCAGGTGTCTCAAGGACCACACCGTCTCTGCACCCGTCGCTCCTGTGAAACGGGGGGAGGGGACCGAGTGACCCAATGTCGACTGTGAGACGAGACGATCTGAGACATCACTTCCCTAAGGGCGAAGTGTCAGGTAGAAGGAGGTTTCAGGAGGACCAGAGGCAGACTCAGTGGCACTGTCGGAGGGGCTTCCAGAAGGACGTGCGTCGCCACCCTCGTGCACAGTGTGGTGTGTCCTTTAACGGGTAAAAAGGAAGAAAAAGGAAAGAAAAAGAGACCTTAGACTCGAAGACCCCCCAGTCCCTCGCACGTGGGCGCAGGGTCCGGGGAGGCCCCTGGCCGGGACCCGACCGCTACACCACCCCTGAGTCTTAACACAGGAGACACGACGGACAGTCCGACATGCAAGTAGTCTTGACAGGCCCCACCCTTTGCTCCTCGGATTTACTCTGCCTAGGGACCCCGGCGTGCCCTGCTCCGTCCTCGTCTCCGCCGCCGCCCTACGAACCGTCGTCGGCCCAGGGGCCGGGGGGTGGCGACCGTAAAGAGGTAATAAGTAAGAAAGGAAGGGCCTGTGGAGGAGTGTACGACACGGGTTGGTCTTTCTTTCCTCCAGTACAAAAGTCTACACAGGAAAGACTTTTTTCGTTGCCGAGGAGGGAGAGCGAACCCCAAGGGTCGCGGAGGGGTCCGTCACCGACTTTAGGAAGGGGCCCTACACACTACTTTCCCTCCCAAACCGACCTTTCTTTCGGCGCGTTTACAGTGTTCGATAATTTTCGTCGGGGACGACGGGAAAGACCCGACAGAAAGCTCACTGAGCCCCAGGTGGAACTCCTTGCGAAGCGACGGCGTTCGGACGAAGGGTCCTACTGGGTAAGGACGGGAGCCACCCCTGCCCCAGGTAGAGACACGGGACTGAGGGTCGAGCCGGGGAGACGGAATGTCGGAGACCGGACTACGGAGGGCGAGACCCACACGGAGAGTGGACGGGCCGTGGACTCTGGACGAGACTGCAGGTCGTCGGGTACCTCCGAGACACAGCCGAGGCACGGAGCCATGCGCCCGAGTAGGTGTCGACGGATGGGGGGTAGGTAGAGATCTGTTTCGGGACTGTAGGAAGTCCTGCCGTACCCCCAGTGGACGAGCCGACGCACACCTCTACCCTGTCCGTCTCCGGGGGAGACCGATGTGGGTCGAGGGGTGACGTATGTCTCGCGTCTTGTCCCTCAGAGTACTCAACGGTCGAGACATCTCCGTTCGCGGCCAGAAAAGTAAGACCTTATGGATCGCGAACTGCGTCTCGTACTTGGTCTAAGCACAGACCGTCGTGCACACTTGACCACCTTCTATGTCGAAAGAGTCGCAGTAAAGATTTTACAGTCGTGGGGAGACAAAAGACTTCATCCTTTAGTAGTTAACTTGACCCTTTCTAGATCTCTTTTGACTGCAGGTCTAGTAGTCTGATCAGGTCCCTGACTCTTTGGAAACGAGAGAGGACTACACGAGTCAACTCAGACTGAGAAACACTAGGGCACCTGACCTCGGGCGGTCTGAGGGCACAGGTACCCTAAAGGGTCCGTTCTTATGACGTCACCCAACGGTAAGGGAAGAGGTCCCCTGGAAGGGTTGGGTCCCTACCTTGGGTCCAGACGACATAACACCCGTCTAAGAAATGGTAAACTCGGCGGTTTTCCCTTTCACTTTCAACGTGCCAGGACAGGTCGAGGAACGTCAGGGTACCTGACGGTGGACGGGGTGAGGAGGCAGGTACCCTGAGAGGTCCGTTCTTGTGACCTCACCCAACGGTAAAGGAAGAGGTCCCCTAGGGCTGGACCCCTAACTTGAGCACAGAGGACGCAACCGTCCGTCTAAGAAATGACGACTCGGTGGACCCGTCGGGAGAAAGAATTACTGGTGTCCACTTTAGAGAAAAGCCCGAAGACTACCTCAGTTGTACCCGGTGTACGGCGTCGTGGGTACCCCCAGCCAGTGTAACAGTTCGGACATAGCACTGAGATACGACATATCCCCCGAGGTAGTCCTGTCTGCTAAGAGTCTGGAATGGTCGAGGAACTTACGACACAGGACTGTCGCAGAAGGGGGGTGACTATCTTGAGAGACACTACTACCTTTGTCAGTTGTAGACACCGGGGGTCAGGGTGTCGACTCTCGCTCGGTACCGACACCTCGTGGCCCCTATACCGAACCGGTGACTCAGAATTCAAAATAACTTAGAATTGGATGAATGTAAAGTTGTCGGGACACCATCCCCGATGGTAAAACCTTTCGTGTCCGGACTCCCTGGTTCCACTCTTTAAACATAAGTTCATTATGTTCCACACAACTAAATAAGTAAACAGACTTTAGGGGATATAATTAGAGAAATGGTCATGTTCCTCAAGTCATGCACCGTAAAGTAGTTATTTTGTCGGGAAACGGGAGTTCAACTTGTGTAGCGGAATAATACGAGGCTATCTCATCCGTCTCCGGGACACCCTTGTCTCTCCGCGAATCGAAGGAGAGGCCCCACAGTCCGTCTCAAAGGACCCTCTCTGCTCACGAGCACTACTAAGAACTGTCTAATTATCCTCTATTACACCCTTCCTCTGTCTATAAGGTCCGTTCCACTGTCGGGGAAGTTTCTGGGTTTCTGTACTTTCTCTCGAGTCTCGTAGGACCGTGGAGCCACTCAGACTTCCTGTTGCGGATACTCTGTGTCACTGCCCTTCACTCGGGTCCCCACCCATCCCCAGTACCCCGAGGACGTACCTCAAGTCTGGAATCTACTGGAAAGCGTTCCGCTACCCTGTTTCCAGGGAAATCAGTTTCGATACCAAAAGGGTCATCAGTCCATGTCTACACCCTCAACCTGTTATTTCTTCCGACTCGCGGCTTCTTAACTACGAAAACTTGACACCACAACCTCTTCTGAGAACTCTCAAAGAACTTGACGTTCCTCTAGGTTGGTCAGGTAGGATTTCCTTTAGTCAGGATTTATAAGTAACCTTCCTGACTTCCAGGTTAGGAAACCGGTGGACTACCCTTCTCGACTGAGTGACCTTTTCTGGGAGTACGACCCTTTCTAACTTGCGCCTTCCTCTTCTCCCCCTGTCTCCTACTCTACCAACCTACCGTAGTGGCTGAGTCACCTGTACCCAGACTTGTTCGAGACCCTCTGCCACTTCCTGTCCCTTCCGGCCACACACGAGGTCAGGTACTGCAGCGTTTCTCAGCCTACACTGAATCGATGACTACTCTTCGATACCCCTTTAACCATCGTCTATACACCGTTTCAGGAGAACTCCAAAAAACAAACCAACTCCCTCTCTCCTTCAAAACCCTCTCAACCGGTCCTCTATAGTGAATCTACCGACACCAGTGGCGGATGTTTTGGTGTCGTCCACTCTCCACACCGTGCATGATGTGTGCTCCGAATGGAATGTGCACTACGACGTACCCAAAGACAAAAGGACAGAGGTAAAGTCATAAAAGGTTTGTCGTCCTCTTTGGGACCTTTCTTCTCCCCGTTCATATTCTCTAAAGGTTCTCCTACTCATCTTGTCTGTCTTAAACCGCTATCCAATCCACACCTCCACTCCACCCAGTCACAATTCCTGACTTACACACAAAGGGGGGTTTGAGTATACACCTTTGGGACGGGGGAGGTACACTACCACAAACCTCTACTCGGGAACCCTCTTCTCGTCCCAGTCTACTCCGGTACTCCCACTCCGGGAACCCCACCCTAATCACAGGAGTATTCTCCTCCGTGGTCCCTCGCACACAAGGACAGAGTACTCCTTTATCGAACTTCCCCCGGAAGACGGTCGGTGTCTGGGTTGGGACACGTGGGACTAGAACCTGAAGGTCGGAGATCTTGACACCCTTTACCTAGACACCACAAATTCGGCGGGTCAGACACCACCAAACAACATCGTGGTGTCGCATGATTATGTTAGTCCTTTTCCCTCATCCATATCACCAAAGGACCACCGAGTCTACCATCTCTTAGTCGAACGTTACGTCCTCTGAACCCAAGTTAGGGACCCAACCTTTCTAACCTCTTTTCTTTCCGATGGGTGAGGTCATAAGAACCCGAAGGGACCACCGAGTGGACCAATTCTTAGACGGACGTTGTGTCCGCTGGACCCAAGGTAGGGACCCAACCCTTCTAGGAGACCTCTTCCCTTTCCGATTGGTGAGGTCGTAAGAGAGGACCTCTTAGGGTACCTCTCTCCTTGGACAACCCGATGTCAGGTGTCCCAGACTTTCTCAGTCTGTGTTGACTCACCGACTGTGTGTGTGTCTCACGGAAGTCCTCGTACTGTGGACACGACCTTCTCTCCAACGCCCCGTCTCGGGCACCTTCTCTGTTTTCCTTACCCGAACCTCATATTGTTCGGACTACTGTGCACTCTGGACTCTACCGTTTCAAACGTAATTTTTTTTACCACAGTCTTAAAAATAATAAGAATATAAGACATTTTTTAACGAAACCCACACTGCACGCTGTGTGAACTAACCTTTACACACACAACCAACGAGTCAACACAGACTGAGAAGCGCTGGGGTACCTGACACCGGATGACCCGAGACAGGTACCCTAAAAGGTCCGTTTCTATGACCTCACCCAACGGTAAAGGAAGAGGTCCCCGAGAAGGGTTGGGTCCCTAACTTGGATCCAGAGGACGTCAAGTTCGTATTCGAAATGCTAGACTCGTTGAGCCCTTCGGGTCATCGACCAACCGTTACCAGGAACAATTTCGTCATAAGACATTCGATGGCAAACAGGTAAACGAGTGAACAGGAACCGTAGTTTTATAATAAACACTATCAATCCGTTCCGAAGAATGAGAAAATATTGTAACGGGTCCCCGCCCTGATGAGAAAAAGATCCTAGAAAAGACCTCGCATCAACTAAAGGTCGCAACACAAAGTCCTCATGTCGTTTCACGAAGTCAGTGCATAGAGGTACATAGGTAGGAGAAAAATCTTAGAGAGGGGTATGTCCAGTAATGTCTCTTGACTCATCTCAAGGGACCCTTCAGACGTAAAACTTCAGTAATGAGACGACACCCACAGACTTCGACACCCCGAACTCCCGTGACGGGTCCCCTTTACCCATGTTTTTTACCGTCTACTGGTCCATCCCTACAATCTTCCACAACTTCCCACAACTCGTCCTGGTCGACTCCTCCTGCCTTCCTCGTCGACAACAGTGCCTCGGGTCCCCCCTTCTCGAAGGATCTCTTCCACCGAGAAAACGTTCGCTTAGGGTACTTTCTTCCTGTACGGGTTACCTAAGTCGTATACCGGCAGTAGGCAGTAGGTGGTCTGACCAAAATCCTCGTGCCCCCACCCCTTCACAGGTCCTCCCCTGTAGTGATTGACCTTTTGCCTCCCCACTTGGTTTCGACCTCTCTATCCGAACATGAGACCTCAAAGACCGGTATGTGACCTTCCCGGCACGACCCGGACGTCGTCGAGGACCACTCGCGGACGTCTTCGGTCCTTCTACGGTGACTATTTCCGTCCCGAACCCCTGTGCAAGTGGACCCACCATGTCTCCTGGAGGAACCAGACTCCCTACGCGAGCCTCTGGTCTGACACCTGTCAACCTTTAAATTGTTTAATTCAGTGGTCTCCGAATTAAGTGGGGAAATAACAACAGCAGGTCAGTGATTCAACACAGACTGAGAAAAGCTGGGGTGCTCGATGTCGTACGGTCCGAAGGGACAGGAAGTGGTAGAGGGTCCCAAGCGAGTTTAAGTACAGGTAACTCAGTCCCTACGATAGACTGGCAGGGTAGAAGACGGTGGGTGAAGAGGAGAACGGGAGTCAGAAAGGGTCGTAGTCCCAGAAAAGGTCACTCAGCCGAGAAGTGTAGTCCACGGGTTTCACAACCTCGAAGTCGAAGTCGTAGTCAGGAAGGTCACTCATAAGTCCCAACTAAAGGAAATCCTACCTGACCAAACTAGAGGAACGTCAGGTTCCCCGAGAGTTCTCAGAAGAGGTTGTGGTGTCAAGTGGCGAAATGTCAGAAAAATAACTTTTAATTGGTTACTCTTAACAATTTATTGTTTCCTAAAACACTCGCTCCGAGACCCGTTACCAGGTACACGGTCTCACTTCTTAGTCTAACGGTTTATCACTTCCCATCCCCGGCATAAAGGTTCTACCAATGGATTTTAGGTTAAGATCTAATAAAGATCTTATAAGAGGTGACTTTTGTACACATCAAATAAATACTGTATAGAACTTTATCTTTATTTTGATATTTTTGTCTCGGAGTTTCCTGTACTGATTGAGTGAACCCAAAAAGAGACAATCCTGTGAAAAATTCCCAATTAATAATTCTGGGGTCTCAGACTCCCCTTTTCATGTCAAAAACCTTTGTGAGTTTGCCATAAGTACTTTCATTAGTCGGGTAACAAATAAACAATTTATGAATGATCTTTGAGTCCCATCATAAAACAAAAATTTAGTAAATTTGGACCAACTGTCGACTTACAAGTGTCTGGGGACCAATAAAAGAAAAGAAACTTATTATAAAATAAATAATTATACGTTTAACAGGATACAAATCATCTAAGTTTACTTAATTAGTTCAGTCGTAAATGAAGGAAGAAGGAATTTCTCCGGAAATTCTTTTTCTTTGCATCGAAGCGTTTTACGGATTAGTAAACCTCCCGAACCTTTTTATGAACCAAAAAAAGTTTACGTCAAGTAGACATACAAGGTTATTATGAATTCATTCGACTATCGTTCTTAAATTCACTCCTTCGTCTTTACTTCATTTCCACGGGGGTCGTGGGGTAAGGATAGTCCGAACAGTGAGACGTCCCCAGTCGGCCACTCCCTCCTTCTCTCGACCAGTCCGTCCCGGTTAGGGTCCAAGTCTGGGACCGAGATGATGATTAAATAACATTCCTCCTTTCGGAAGTGTGGAGTCGAGTGAGGAGAGGAATATTTTACTCTAATCAGGCTGAGAGACCCTGAGACACTAGACGTGAGAACGGTCCGAGGAGACAGGTACCCCAAAGGGTCCGTCCTTATGACCTCACCAACGGTAAAGGGCGAGGTCCCCTAGAAGTGCTCGGTCCCTAGTTGGAACCCGGAGGGCGTGTTCGTCTCCCTAAGCAATGACAGACTCGGCGGTCCCGTCGGGACCGTATCCATTTGTCTACGTAGGGAGTCTCCTTTCAGCACTACACAGACAATTAGATACTCGAAAGAGAAAAAGCTTTACATGACAATGATAAAAGAAATACCTTCGTATCAACTACATGTTACGACACAATTAAGGACGACATGTCGTTTCACTAAGTCGCTATGTGTGTGTACGTAATGAAAAAGTTATAAGAAAAGGTACCACCAAATAGCACCCCATAACGTATACCAAGGGACACGACATGTCATCCTAGAACTACAAGTAGGTAAATATCTTATGAGACGTAGACGATTAGGGTCTGAGGGGTAGGAAGGGAGGTGGGGCGGGAGCGGGAACCGTTGGTGTAGACGCGACACCCAGGCGGAGACAGAACATCCACTCTAGTACGCAAGTAGAATCCAAAGGGCAAAGTCCCTCTCGCGTGTAACCGGGAAGACCGAAGGAGGTGGAGCATCCTAGTACAAAGCAACGTAGGCACAACGACGTTTACCGTATTAAAGTAGGAATACTGACTCATTGGAACGTCGGACATACACACAGGGTGTAGAAATAGCCGAGTAGACAGTTACCTCGACAACATCCATCACGACGACACTTGTATTCCCCACGTACCTAGAAAAAGTCAAGATAAAATTAGACCCATCTACGGGTCCTCACCATAACGACCTAATGTACCTTTCAGATAAAAGAAAAAAAATCCAAAAGAATTTGAATTTTTTCTTCTGGGAGGCATGACAAGAGGCAGTACAGACGTGGCTAAATGTAAGGGTGGCTGTCACGTCCTCCCAAAGGAAAAGAGGTGTGGGAGAGGCCGCAAACGATAAATATCCTAAAAGTTACTCCCGGTAAGACTGCCCACACTCCGCCAGGGAGCAACATCAAAACTAAACGAAAAGAGATTATTAATCCCTACAAGTCGTAGAAAAGTGCACGGACACTCGGTAAACATACAGAAGAAACCTCTTTCCAGACATACCGAGAAGACGGGTGAAAGGCTAGCCTAACGAACAGAAGAAAACTCGGCATACTCGACAAACTTATATAACCTTTGATTCAGGAACAGTCAACGTACCGAATGTAAGTCGTCCAACTTGACTACGAAGACTTGACACCACGACCTCTTCTGAGGACTCTCGGGGAACCTGACGTTCTCTAGTTTGGTCAGTCAGGATTTCCTCTAGTCAGGACCCACAAGTAACCTTCCTGACTACAACTTCGACTTTGAGGTCATGAAACCGGTGGACTACGTTTCTTGACTGAGTAACCTTTTCTGGGACTACGACCCCTTCTAACTTCCGTCCTCCTCTTCCCCCGCTGTCTCCCACTCTACCAACCTACCGTAGTGGCTGAGTTACCTGGCAGTAAAACAGATGCCAAAGGAAGCGACACGTTTTCAGACATTCAAACTAATCCGGGGTAAACACATAAAAACGAAATTGAAGCTAACAAAACCTGCTGACTGGTCCTCTGGAAAGTGACAAAGTACACTAGTCCAGACACTGTAGGACCGTCCATCTCCAGAATCCAGATTATGTGTACCAAAGTTAAAAAGGAAGTTGAAACGGAGAGATCGTAAAAAGGACTTACTGTATAAATTAATAACTCCAGTACGTTTTGACAATGTCTTTTATTGGTCCAGTTAAAAGAAGTGACTTTAAGTAAAATTTTTTCTTACCGGGAGACAAATTATCTTATATAACCCCTCCCTCCACCCTCCCCCCAAGTACAAACCCTTGCGTACATTCTTAATTTCTAAAATTTTAAATTTTTTTTTTTTATAGTAACATTCTGAAATTTTTTTTTTCTTATAATTTTAACCATCGTACCATATAAGAAGTCTATCAAACCTCCCCCCAAGTACAAACCCTTGCGTACATTCTTAATTTCTAAAATTTTAAATTTTTTTATTTTTTATTTTTTTTATTTATTTTTTATTATTTATAGTAACATTCTGAAATTTTTTTTTCTTATAATTTTAACCATCGTACCATATAAGAAGTCTATCAAACCAATTAACTCCCATACCTTTTCACACAAACATTACAAGTGAGTTTGGTACAGATTACTTCTCCGAATAGGTACCTGGCCAGAGACCTCTAACTACTCACTTGACATCAAAATATGTAAGAGAACGAGAGACGAGTATGATTGGGGTACACCATCCCATATAACGAGAGTAAAATGTTTATACCTTTGACTTAGAGCCTAATTCACTGGACGAGTTCCGGAGAGTCAGTCGTTTTCCGTCTTCGTGTTACTCTTGGGTCTTGGAAGACTAAAATTTGGGTGCAAAGAGGGCGGAGGGACCGAGGATACAGTCCGACGGTGTAGAAGTAGGAAGTCCGGTCGACGACTCAGAAGAAGTTTCACTCTACCCCCGCCTCGAAGGAACCGCCAGGGCACCAGGTCTGAGACGTCCCCACGTCCGAACTAGGGACCAACCCCTGATTTACCGTGGGGTGAGGTAACGAGAACGGACCTTTTGGTACCTACCAAAGGTGAAGAGGTACCTACCTCCTCGGACCATCCGACGTCAGGTACCCCAGCGTTTCTCAGTCTGTGTTGACTCGTTGAAGTGAAAGTGAAAGAAAGAACCCCTTGATCTAAGGTGTACGTCGGTTTTTTAAATTTTTGTATAAATTTTCATTCTACCCCCGTGCTTCGAACGTTTGTATCACCAAGTACACCATTTCTCAGGCGGACGTTACGTCCTCTGGGCCCAAGTTGGGGACCCAGTCCTTCTAGGGGACCTCTTCCTCTACCGTTGGGTGAACGGACCTTTTAAGGTACCTGACTCCTCGGACCGACCGACGTCAGGTGTTCCAGCGTTTCTCAGTCTGTGCTGACTTACTGATTCGTGTCGTGTAACGTTCCTTTTTAGGTCGGCCACTTTAATCGGATTTTTAGAGTTAAGGAACTTTTGTCTTTTTACTCGTCACAATTCCTTTGTGTCTATTAGGGGTCCCATCGAAGGGTAAACGTACTATACACACGATTATAATTTCCTTGTTTTATTCCAACACACACTTGAACATTCACTTATTCTGACACACACATGAACATTCACTTATTCCAACACACACTTGAACATTCACTTACTCCGACACACACATGAACAATCACTTATTCCGACACACACATGAACATTCACACCTGCCGTCTCCCGTCTCAAATGACTAACCTAAGACAAAGTCATCACGGTCCTCGGAACTCTTCCTCTTCGTCGGCACATAGTCTTCAACAAGGGATCCGGCTCTCTCTCCGTAATACCGTAGTCCCTTGCGACGGGTCACCGTCCCGAGTCTCGTCCAACGTAGAGACAATCGAGGGGAATTGAAAACGTGCAACAAAGTCCCAAAAGTACTCTCCACGAGAAGAAATCTCTTAGTTTACGAAGAGTGACCCCCAACAAATAAAGTACTATTTGTTTTTTGGGAGAGGTCTCCGGACCGGGGACTACACGAGTGTCGTAGTCCCCCACCCCACCCACGAAGCGACTCTACTCGCTCCATGAACCTCTTTGGGGGGTCCGAAGGACCGTCTGAACAGTCTTTTCAGTACCTATCGTCCGTCCTAATCCAGGACTCTTGCACGGCACCGACACGCAAACACTACACGTCCAGACGGGACGAAGGTCCGAAGGTAGCGTCTCCACCCAAGAACCAAGGTTTTGCAAAAACTCTAGATTGTCGTTCGCGACCTTCGCCCGCCCACGACCGGAGCGGGTCACAGCGACCAACAGTCTCCGAGAACGACTGTTCTCATCACAGGTGAATCCCGACACTCCGACGGGACTCGGGTGACATTTCTCCGTACCGGACAACGGACGTGAAAGAATGGTCCCCTGCACGGGGTCACGGTCCGAGCACTCGAGTTCCCGTCCCGAAACTCGGGGACCACCGACTACTCACGTCTGCCGATTCGTGCAGACAGACTCCGGTCTGGTCGGGACTGGGGCCAGACGCGACACAAGTCACGGCTAGAGCCACCTGGGATCCAAACCTCCCTTCTCGGGGTCCGCGGGAGCGAGTGTGTCGGGGCGGCCCTCTCCGGACTCCTGGCGCTCCTGTGCACGTCACAGACGGAGGGAGGACTACTAGGGGGACAGACGTGGAGCACTGGTACAGGCCGGGTGTAGACGACTCCGGGACCGTACCGACGGGAGCGGAAGGACGAGAGACGGTCGGGGGGTCAAGGCACGTTCCTTCTTGAGCCCACACCTTCCTAATTCGTACCGGTCATATAAGAAGGGCTGCGAGGGCCCGAGTGTCGGCACAAGGGTGCAGAGGGGCAAAGGACGGGGGGAAGGGAAACACTTGAGGCCGACCAGGTGTAGGACAAGGGGGTTTAGACCTAGGGGTTTTTTATAAAAGTCTCGGAGACGAAGGAGAGAACAGAGTGTCAGAGACCCAACAAAGAACTATTGGAAAACCACACACCTGTGGATAAAAGAATTTGTGGTCGGTACGGGTGGTCGGCAAATCTTAGAGTTCCTACTTCTGACAAAGGATGACTAAAAACGTGTCTTGACCACGGGTCACACGGAGCACCACTTATCTACTCACCCGAAGTCACCTCCGGGACTGTACCCGTCGGGTCGTACTCCTTACTCTGGAAATGGCGAACCGAAGTTTAAAGGGTTGTAGACACTCTAGACACAAGACACATAATCTGTTCCTAGGATTCCTCTTTGTCTACCCTTTCACACAATAATAAAGTAAAGAATTTTATACAAAAAAATTTTTGATACGCTGAAGATACGGTTAGACTGGTTCAATTTAAAAGAGTTATTTTTAAAGTTAACTATAAAAAAAGGGTGTCTTGAAGTCGACTAAGATTTAGTCTCATCGTTAAGGAACCGACCCCGCCCCGTCTAATATACTCATTTGTCCTTTCCGTATATACACGAATATAAAACTATTTTTACGTATATTTCTCTGGATTGTCGTTGGGTCACCATTGGAAGTCCCTTTGTCCTACTCTTCCTACTTCTAATATAAAAAACACTAGGCATGGTACACTCGACACTCAAAAACGTGTATAATTGTTTACTCACTTTATTCTCGTTTGTGACACCTACTAATTTTTTGGGTCTGAATCGTTCCGTCAGTACTTCCCGCGAAGACAGATTGGGCTGCGGATCTGAATGGGAGTCCGGAATCGGTGACACTCAATCGCCTTTACTCAAACTCGTTTGAGGGTCTCGATCTCTTCCTGTCCCTCTGGACCGCACGACACCGAGCACTCCAGTGTCTCAACCTGTACTGCATCACTAATGTGCGGTTCTTGTTTCAGTAGCACCACACCCCTGCCTACGGGTCTGGTACCTGTCCTGAGTTTGCCGTCGTGTCGACCGGGGAATGATACACACACGGTCCTTGGTAAAATTTGTTGACAGTTTGAGTTTAAGTGAATTAGGAATGTCGGCGGGCCCTTACGAGATCCTTTTGATCCCTTTCTTTCCAATTTTCCGACTAAATGTGTGTGCTCATTAACTGTTGGCCTCATCCACATATAACCATCCTTTTTAACAATAAATTATTTATATTTAATAGTTATATCTTTTTATATATCAATGAAGGGAAGGAGTAGGATATGATCTTTTGTCAAACATCCCTAATTCCGTTTTAAAAAAATTGAATACGCTTTTATACCCGGTAGCAATATCTTGACCCCGTACTTTCATAAAGAATTGTGCACGGACGGGTCAGTGAAGTCAACACAAACTGGGAAACACTGGGAAACCAGACATCGGGTAGACGAGGAGACAGGTACCCTAAGAGATCCGATCTTATGACGTTACCCGACGGCACAGGAGGAGGTCCCCTAGGAGGTTTGGGTCCCTAACTTGGGTGCAGAGGACACAGAGGACGTGACGTCCGTCTAAGAAATGACGACTCGGTCGCCCTTTCGGGTAAAGAATTGTATGTTTACATGTTTATTATTTCCCCTTTTTTACTTATGAAACGACACCCGTCTTCTAATTATTATGTTTGGGGTCTGGTCTACTTTGATATCGACGTGTATATTGACTATGTCTTAAGGTAAGTATTATACATTTAAGAATCCTTAGTTATATATTATCTATTTATTGGATTGTCCTGTTCCCTTCCGACAGTCACTCGTGTGAGGTCTAGACCTTTCGTCTTACCGGTTAGTTGAAGGGTTTTCTCGGAGTCAGAGTGACCGTCAGTCTTTTTTTACGTTTATTTTTTATTACTCCGCGTCCACCATAAAGTTTTTACATTTCGTAGAGTTTAAAACTATTATCCCTCTTTTTTACTTAAATACGTACAACCACCAAAGCCTTCTGCACCCACGTCGATGAGAAGTTTCGTCAAATCGCAAGAGGGGTTCATCTGGAGGTAGATTATTCACAACCTCAACAAATAGTGATGTAGACCGTCAAGAGAGACTTATATATCAGGGCTCTCACGGGACGGTGTATGTTCGTTCTTAATACGCGTCTCTATAAGTAAACGCCACTATCTTCTGTTTTGGTACACTACAAACATTTATACCTCACACCTTCGGTGTCATCACACGAGTGTTTCGCCTTACGTCCTGTCGTTAGTGCACCTACCAGCTCCATAAAGCTCTTTAGACTCTGTCGGGAAACGTGATGTTATCTCTAATGTCCATACCACACTATGACAGATCCAGTCTGGCCTGAGTGCGCTTTGTCAATGACAACTAACAGCGCCTGCACGCCTTCATTTCACATCTTTGTGTCCTACCTTTGTACGTGTCTGCGAGGTCCGAGGTCCGATGACCCCTCCCTGCTCCCTTCCCGTGACACCGAGACCGTTGCTCGAAGTTGACAAAGTAGGTCCAAATAAAATCATTGTATAATAACAATGATGTTGGTCCACTATCGTCCAATTTCGTACACACACAGTATAACAATGTGCATCCTTTATATTAAAAGGTAAAGTATTAAAATTTCGCACTCCGACTTAAAATTTTCTTTATATCATTACAAGTACAATCTATGACAACCAAAGTCACCCTTCTCCCTTCACAGGGAACTCGTCCCACCACACGCACGGTTCCCACCTACGCGACACTTCCCTTACGGGAACTGGTCCTCCCCGGAAGGACTTGGCCGAAGTCACGAACTTTGGGACCGGTCTGGAGAGTCAGACCGTCAGACGGTCGTGTGGTAAAGGGGGTAAAACCATAACCCCCTGTTCGAACAACATACATAGTCCTGGAGTATATCCCCGAGGGGATTCTCGGATTACGAATTTTCGTCGGTTCGTCCCTCCCCTTCCAACTCTCGATCCTTGGACCCGACAAAGGGGGAGAAAGATATTCATCTCTCACCGNAAAAAAAAAAAAAAAAAACCTTTTTTTTTTTTTTTCGTTTAGATCTCTACGAACACAATCCTTCTCGGGTATGAGGGGAACGGTACCGGTTATAAAATTACGGGAAAAGGATCGAATTTAATTTACGTAGATATTATTTCGAACACACGTATGTGTTAAAAAATTTTAAAATTACATCTACTTTATTTTATTAAATCTCACTTCATAGTCACTATGCACGAAGTCGTACATTCACATGTCCGTGACTTACGGCCGTCACGGGACGATTGACGCGACTACCGACACCCCTCCTTCGGTGCCAGATGTGACGTACAGTTCTACTTACCCCTGGCATCGCACCTGTGTACCTGTGTTTGTGCACATTTATCTGTCGGGTGCCCTTGCACGACGCACTGAGTCCCTTGAGCTCGACCCCGAAACATTGTTGGATCTCCCCGCCCTTACCCACCCTCCATCCTCCCTCTAAGTTCTCCCTCCTCTGTACACATAGGGATACCGATTAAGTATAACTATATACCGTCTTTGGTTTGGTTGTAACATTGCGTTAGTGGTTAACTAATTTTTATTTGTAACTTCTTTATTAGTCAGACCCAACTTTTCTTTCTTCTAACCTTTAGTAGTCTTTAACCCCTTTCCTTTCTCTTCTATCCTGTCTACTTGGGATCTCAAATTTTTCACAGTCCTATTCATTACTATCTGAACATAACAAACATACACCTTACTCTTTCTTCTTGGAGTAGACAACTTCATTCCCGACGTGGGGGTTTACCCAAGGTTCAGTAGTCTCTTTCACCCCGGACCCCTTTAGAGTCGGTCCCAGTACAGAATAAGAACAAAGAATCAAATAAATAAACTGACCCGGTCCAGAATCAACGCCCCACGTCCTAGAGAGCAACGCCGTCCAATTGAGCATCAACGTCGCGCACCCTAGGTCAAGGGGTTCATCTCACCCTCAGACTCGGTGACTTGGGAGTCCCTTCAAGACTAGTATAGAAAAGGAAGTCACACCACAGTTTGGGCACAGAAGACACCTAGACCGTACCTACCCACTCCTGCGACAGAGGAACCCTAAGGTGGTGGACAGTCCCGCATGTAAGACAGACACCACGAATTATTCCGGAACCTCTGACGTAGGAAACGATGAGTGACCCCTTGTGTCGTGCCTAACCTTTTTCTTAGTCTTTATCTCTTCAGTACACGAGTTGGGTCACCTGGGATCGTCTCTTTCTGACCTTTTGTTCTCGGTAGAACGGGAGATGTTCTTTATTACAGTTATGCATTACAAATGCTTCATTTAAATAGCAACACGACATCAGAAGTTTGCACACCCGTTGTCCTATTCTATAAAAATTTGTTGGAAGAAGTGTTTTACATAACTCCGGAGATGTAACGTACACGAAGACAACTCCCAGTACAAACCCAGATTCCTACAAGTGTCCATTGCTTGCGCTAAATTTTAGGGACTCCTACCAAAGTGACACACGATTGACCCAGAGACTCGACTTCGGTGGGGCAAGACAGCACCCTAGACGGTGATTCCTCACATGATTGGTCTGTCCCACGTGCCCCGGTCCTTTGGTCGAAGACAGAGGTATTGGTCGCACAAACAAGGGACCCGGGAAACGAATGAGAGAACATTTTAGAGAGTCGTAGTAATGCGTGACTCCAGGGCGACTAAATAGGAAGGTACCCGACTGGAGCCCTCGAGGTGCCGAGAGTGGCACGTCCCCCGTCGTCGGAGACCCCGAGGTGAGGTTTAGGGTTCGACTGAGAACAGAAGGAACCCTGGTGACCTTTACGCCTCGTAAAGGTTTTCCGGAAAAGGAAACGACTCCCAAATTAAAGAGAGGTCCTCAGCAAATCTAAAGTAGATTTAGACCCGTCGTTGGTCCACTCTCGTTTCCAGTGCACGACATAGAGGAAACTTTCATGGACCGGTCATCTCTCGTCCCCGAGTCCTTTGTAAACGACTCCCACATCTGACGGGGGTCACTCCGGGACCTATCTGGTGCCTAGGGGAGGACAATTGAGGAAAGGTCTGGGACTGTCGTTAGTGAAGAAAGGAATCAATAGAGACGAGGAAGACACTAAATGTGTACTTGTCAAGGACCAGAACGACAGATGGAACGGAGAGAGATAACACTTCCTTATAGAACTATAGGAAAAGGTCGGTCTATAATTAATACGACTTCTATTCTTACTACAGTGGACGAAGAGACTTCGGAACTCTCTAAGATTGTGGCACGACTCTCTACTATTTACGAGACTTTTTCTCATACATCTATCCCACTAAGTTCTTCTTTCAGAAAGAAGGAATTAATGTAAGGTCAAGAGAGGTTGACTTCCCATGAACATCTGTGTGTGTGTGTGTCTGTGCGTGTGAGGTCTGAAAAATCCGAAGTAATTTGGGTGTATGTAGAAGATGGGACTTCTGTCTCGTTCTGAGGTCTTACATTCTTGATAAATTTTAAGAGAGTCTAAGACTCGTTATATCCCCCTTTCAGTTCGACGACTTAATAAGGGGTTTCGAGTAAATCACTGTTTCAACATCCAACCAATCCGAACAATTTCGACGTCGTTTCACGAATCAATTCCTTAACATTCTTAATCTTTGGGCACATCCTATATTTAATTCTGATAGACCTCCGATCTTTCTGAACCCCGAAAAAACCCCCCAACAACAATTTTATAGATCGGTTGAGGACTTTTTATTACTCACCAACGGTATCGTTGGCACGAAAGTGTACTTCGCGCCTTCTTGTACTTTTCCTAACCTTAGTTTCCTTCGGTGGACCAAAAGAAGAAATTAAAACCTCCTTCTTTAAGTGGGTTTTACTAAATATTTTGTGTGATAAAATAAAAAGGAAAGTTGTACTAATACCCCCCCACCCCCTTTCTTAAAAGAAAGAGAAAATTTTTAAGTCTTATGTTTGACCTTTAGGTTTCCTTTGCTTCCGTCAAACAGAGGTGGAGTTTCGCGGGACGGAAGGGAGGTGTAGAGGGTCCTTCGACCCGGGGGTGGCGTGGTGCTTCAACTGGGACCTCGACAAGACTCCCACGCACGTCCGACTCAGCGAAGTCAACACAGGTCGAGAGACACTGGGGTACCGGACATCGGACGACCCGAGGAGACAGGTACCCTACGAGGTCCGTTCTTAGGACGTCTCCCAACGGCACGGGAGGAGGTCCCCTGGAAGGACTGGGTCCCTAGTTTGGGTGCAGAGAAGGTAGAGGAAGTGACCGTCCCCCGAAGAAATGGTGATGATGGTGGACCATCGACGGGAATTTCCGGTTGATCGTCTAAAAGTAATTCGTGAACAATAGACCAGTCGTCAACGAAAATTTCTTCTGTGTAGTACACCGGAACGAAAGGTCCCCAATGACAGGTCAACCGATGTGTAGCTGTCGGCTTTTAAGTTCATGAGTCGTTCACCTCTCAGCCCCAATAAGTTCCGTCTTTCCTACACCGAATCTTTTCTTCCGAGTGTTACTCCTCCCCTCCACCTCCGACCACCTCCACTTAAGAGGTAACTGCCCTAGCACCTTTTCCATCGGACCCACTAAGGTCGTTCCCCGGTCTCACCGTGGGTCACTCTTCGTACTCGTCCCGGGCACATCCGACCTCCTCCTCCTCCCGACCTCGTACCCCCGGCCCTTTTGTACCTGTCTCTGAGCTCCCACTCCACGCTCTAGAGTCCCAGACCTCTGGTCGAGGTCCCTAGTCACGACGTCGAGGTTCCCCCCAACAGTCCTCGTGGGGTAGGGGCATTCGACCGAGGACACTGGCGTTGGTAGGACACGACGGTGGGACGGGGGACGCGGACCGTGAGGTGGGGAGAACTCTGGTGTCAGTGTCGGTCATAGCTAGCTCCGTGGAACGAAGCACCCTCAACTGTTAACACGGTGACTGAATTCTAGACCTCTTTCACGGTCCACGCCCCTTGACGACACTACCCCCCGTAGTCAGTCCCACGACCCCTTTGTCTGTCCCGTGGGTGTCATCCCGGTAATTTCAGGGTCTCTCCCTCCTCCCGCGTCCCCTCGGTGTCCTCCCGCGTCCCGGAGTCAGACGACGGTGGGGTCCACCCGCCCTCGTCCCTCGCCCGACGGCAGTCCCGGGTCCCTCCCTTTTCCCTGTGTCTGACGACCCCCCGACGTCCCTCCCCGGCCCCGTCCTCGTAGACGGAAGGAACAGTCAGAGGACGGAGGTCGGGGACCGAGGGCAGTGCAACGTACCGGAGGACACCTTCGGTCCGGCACTCCACCCGTCATCTACACCGGGTGGTCGTGGTCGGAGACCCCGACCCTCTCCCTCCTGGGCACTGACAGCAGGTCACTGGGGTGCGGCTCCTGTGTGCCTCCGACCGTGGGTCGAGTAGCAGGGAGAGAAACGGATGCATCCTGTCGTCACGTGTGTGTAGACGTTTCCAGACTTGGAACCGAGTGTCGGAAGAGGGTCACGGGTCCTTTCGCCGCACTGAACAGGACTCACCCCGTGAAACTCCCACCTACACGCCAATTGGGAATATGGTCCTGTTGGCCGTATTCGAGCTGAATACTTGGTCGACCCGTGCAACCCAGTAGGACTGGAGACGGACGGAGGGGGAGGGCGTGAGTGTCGTAGGGATGGTACGTACGACCGTCTTCGACCTCCTCCCGAGCCAGCTGCACCGTCGGTATCCGACCGGTCTCTCGGAAGATCTTTTCCACACGAAACCACAGTACCCATCAGCCTAAACCACTCGTTCTCACTTTTAGACAGACACGGGCCTCGTTTATGACTGAAGGAGGATGGACCTCTCTTCGTTTGTCTCGACGATTCAACTTTCAGTGGGGGTTTGGAAGTCTTTCGTGGAAAGACTTCACGAACGTGGAATCACGAACGATTAATAGCCGTCCTTACTTCATACGTTTAAAGACACCGAGGTCAAACGCCATCTCCCACTGTCGAGACCTACCCTCGTTTATTCGAACGTACAGAACATAGGACGTCATTAAACCATGTTTTACCTACAAACGAAAGTTCTACCAAGGACTTCCGAAGGACCGCAGTGGAAAGGACCTGTCCCGAGGGGCGATACTCTTTAGTCGAACTCTACACCGGAAAGGTACTTTGTATAATCTGTGTCAGGGGGTACAGGTCCCTCAAGGTCGTCGCAGACGGGGAACCTCGGACAGGCGTGTCGTGTCTCGAAGGAGACGTCGACATCGGCCTCGTCGTGTCTATTGTCGACCAGTTGACAGAGGCCCCCTCCCACGACCAGTCCTACCCTTGCGTTTAGGGGTCTATCGAGGTATCGGAGACCGGGGCCACAGCCCTCGGTCGCACTCCTTGAGGCGGGTACCGTCTCCAGCACTCCTTCCTTCGAACCGTATGCGTTTCCGCACTAGTTCGGAGTCCTTTGGGGGACAAGGGCTCGTAGATGGGGGTTTTGGTCTCATGAAATGCCCCTCGAGAGGGGGTATTGGTAAAGAGAGTCTCTTCCTCAATTGAACGTCGAGGTCAGTTATTTTTAAGGACCCGCACTGTTCTCACAAAGTTGAATGCTTGAGACCTCCAAGAGACCGGACGGACTAGTCCGAGCAGGCCGGTGTACACTAACAAATGTCGGAGGGTTGACACTCTCCGTGCCCTACAAAATTTTGAAAGATTTATGTCTGAGAAAACTCTTCAATCTTCTAGTAATCATATCATATCACCCAACTAATCCTTAATATAACCACTTCCCAAAAAAGTAAACAGCACGGTTATTAATGACGATTAAGGGACGGGACCCACACTGTTCCTACAGAGTCCAGTTTGGAGAGACGACTGTCTGATCGAGCACACTGTTGGAGAGTTGGTATTTATCGTGTCTCTCAAACCTCATAATCGTGTCCCGAAAAAAGTAACTACTCAGTTACTAACGGTAGTCCGGAGGTATAGGAATCCGTGGACCCTTATATAATTAGTTGCATAAACCTTATATCTTTTCCTTTATATCATCAAAAACTGCAATCGTAATGATCTGAAAAACTCAATTACTTAAAAGAGAAAACATTATCTAGTGACATGAAACAATATTTAGTGACACAGGAACGATACATTTTTACATTGAAATAGTGATAGAATTCTGTTTTATCTAGAATTCCCCTTGTAACCACTTCCCAAATGTAAACAACTCGGTTATGAACGACGAGTTAGAGGTATAAGGACGGGAATATTACTTATATTGATAGTATATCCTCTTTATTCATAATTGGAAATTCTAATTAGTACAATTTGGAATCCAATTCATTTAAGGAAAGAACTAACATTGGGTGATGTGGGAGTGGGATATCCTTACGTTGAAATAAACCTCCCACCACGGACTAAATTCTTTTTAAGTGGGGACCTTTTTATTCAAAAGACCAATTGACTGGCCATAGTCTTCCCGGTATTTTACAGTCGTCTGGAGTACCGATCTTCTACTACATTTTTGGGTATTCTGGAAACATATTAAAATATACTTCGTGGACTAACACTGTTCCCAGTCCAGACGACTGGGGGTGCACTGAGACATAAGTAGGGATATATATTGTTTTTCCACATATTTGTTTGGACTTTTTATTTCTTTAGCCTAGTCAAAGACCTTTCTGACTAAGGGGGCACAGCAAAGAAAGAGCGAGGGGCAAAAGGACCGACTTAAGGGTAGACCATACTCCCATGCGTGGTTCGGATGACTGAAACGGACCCGAAGATTCTAGCCTGACCCCTCCGGAGTCACGGAGGAGAGGGAGCCCTCTTGCCTTTCTGCGGAACCGGATGCATCCACCACTAATCATAAGGTGCATTTGGTCAATAAGTCGGAGGAAAAGAGGTAATTAAGAGGATGATGTGATAGACAAAGATTAGAGGGAGATATAGACATAAATTTATTCAAAAAAAGGTCCTGTGGTTAAGGCAGGGGTGGAAGTTTAATGGGACCTAGGTGACCCCGACCTGGGGCCGTGGGACCTGAGATGACTTACTTACGCACTTACTTGTTTCGAATCGTGGACGGACCTGACCCCCGAACGGTCAACCAAGTCACGATTACTCTGTCCTTAGGCGGACGATTGCGTACTCTATGTCCTCTACGTCCCAGCTACGGACCCAGTCTTTCTAGGGGACCTCCTCCTTTACCGTTGGACGAGGTCATAAGTACGGACCTCTTAGAGGACCTACTTCCTCAGACCGTCCGATGTCAGGTATCCTAGCGTTTTGCAACCTGTGTCGACTCGACAACTCGTGCCGTACTGAACCTAAGATCTTGAGAAGGTCGCCAAGGAAAAATAGCGAAGCAGAGGTGACATCAAAATAACGTCCCGATCAAAACTATAAGAGCCATGAAGGTTTAACTATCTCCTCTTTTGGCTTAGGGTCCTTCAAACCCGTTAACCAGGGTACAACGTAGGGTCAAAGAACCCTATCTCTCTTCCACCGACAACCCCAGTAGGTCGACCTCCAAGTTTAGGACCAATAAGGTCTTTCCTCTGAATCCTTCGAACGACAGAGTCATCGTCAGTAGACCTCCTACCTTACTATTGAACGAGACGGGGAAGTCAACCGCTCTCCCCATCCTACAGGGAACCGGGTGGGTCCAATGAGCTCCAAGGGGACGGGGGTGTAGTCGAGTGGTCGTTTCCGACTAGATTCGGTTGAACGAGTCCGGGTCCAGACGACGGTAGACTTCGGGACGAAGTACTCCTAATCGTGGACGTTCGGACCCCTCCTGTTCGGGGCTTACTTTTAGGGACAGATAGTACTGTCCGAGCAAAGTCGTCGTCTCCCGACCGGTCGAGGCACGAAGGGGGCACAGGAGTCGACCAGACTGAGTAGTGGACGAGACTCGCTACCCGGGTCCTGCGGGAGGAACGTCCTCTGCGTCGGGTCGACGAGCCCACACGGTCGAGACCTCTTGGCGAGGGAGGACAAGGAGAGAGAAATACAAGGTCCTTCACCTCTGTCTCCGGACATTGTGGGCTGCAGACCTCCTCTGAGACAAGGGTCGGGGAATCAGAAACCGCAGTGGGTCCGGAAGTAGTGGGGGAGAAGGAGTGAGAACGAAATAAAGATTATGAGCTTCCATGTCGAGTTTTAAGATTCGAGACAAACAGAAGTGTAAAAGATTCTAGGTCCGCAGCTACCTAAACCTTGTAGGGTTCCTAAACCGAACCCTTCAAAAACCGCTTCCTGCCTACCCTACACGGACCAGAAAAAGGAGGCCGACGTGTCCGTAGAAAGACGGTGACTGGTAGGTCCACGGTCCGGTAGGGGAAGACGGAAAGGAAGGGGCCCCGTCAATCGAAGGACGTACGTCTGACCGGACCCATAACGACACTGTAAGAAATCAGTTTCCAAACCTCCCTACCCCTCCCCAACCCCCCGTACGGAGAACGCGACACGCTGGACTGACCTGGGACTCAAGACACCTTCTCTTTACGACATTAATCGTCCCGTATAATCTCAACCAGGTAGCACGCGAGGAGAGGAATATTTTCCACGTAGTAGACTAAGGGAGGGCAAACTTCGACCCCCTTGGCGTAGAATAGACACATCGATTTTGTGTACCCCCTCCACTTAGAAATTGGAACATTGTTTCCAGGTCCGAGAAACTTCGTAGACCCCTAGACGGTTTTCCTCTCTCTCGAAGACAAACCAGGAAACTGCTCCGACCTCTCACTCCGACCGAAGGTAAAGTGTCCTCCTTTTACCACTTCTACTGTGCCTCGTCTGCTTTGTGTCCGACAACCAAACTGAATGTGCCCAGCGGTGGTTCCAAGTGTACTTTCACTGCAGGAGGTCCCTCTGCCACGCGAGGAGGACCTGAGACGAAAGTAGTACACCGGGGGAAGAGTCCTCGCGCAGATATTGGGGTCTCACTTCCCCCTAGGGCCAGTCGACGAGTCTACACCACGGGCCGAAGGGGGGCGAGACGGAAAGGTCGAACGAGCAGACTCCCAGGTCGAGGTGCTCACGGAAAGCCGGGGCCGGTACCCCGAAGACCTGACGGAAGGTCTGAGGTGCCCCCTCGTCTGGAGTGAACCGTAACGGTCGAACGAGGATCACTCGACTGAACTTTGATTAGACGAGAGACAATGGTGGCACCAAAAATTTTCTTTCCTGTGCACGCACGCACGAGCCAGTACAGACGAGAAACACTGGGGCACCTGACATCGGACGGTCCGAGGAGACGGGTTCCCAAAAGGGTCTGTTCTTGTGACCGCACCCATCGGAAGGGGAAGAGGTCCCCTAGAAGGACTGGGTTCCTACCTTGGGTCCAGAGACGTCACGTCCGTCTAAGAAATGACAGACTCGGAGGTCCCTTCGGGATTTCTTTCCTGTAAAATTGTACGTCCCTCTTGTATAAAAAGACTTATTTATGGTACCAAAAATTTTGTGGAATGGAAATATTTTGTGAGTAATAGAGAGAGGTACAAATTGTTTAAATGGTCGTTAACTCTGTAGTAGTAACTCCTAGTCAATAGGTCCCTGCCCGTAAATCCTCAGTGACAGGGTCAAGTGTGACCCAGCTATTATAAAGAGGTAGACCTTTCAAGAAAATATAAAGTAAAATAGGTTTAAACTTGTAAGGAAGGGAAGGGGTCCGGAGTGGGACTCGGAAGGGTCTGTAAAGTCTTCCAGGTGAAGAAGCCTCGGGTCGCAAGCAGAACAGACGAACTGGGTTTACTGGAAGTACCGCAGAGGGTGTATTAATAATTAGAAGTGATGCAGAACGGTTGATTTGTCGTTTGTAAAATGTAGGAGAAATTAAAGATAATAAAAATAGGATACGACAGAAGATTCGTTCGAAACTCTAAAACGACTTACTTATCCTATGATTACACTACATGAACGACAAGAGACCTCATACAAAAAATTACTCTAAATTACTATAACAAATCAATGTATTCAATCCCGAAGGGTCCATCGCGACCACCATTTCTTGGGCGAACGGTCACGTCCTCTGTATTCTCTGCACCCAAGCTAGGGACCCAGTCCTTCTCGGGGACCTCTTCCTTTACCGTTGAGTGAGGTCATAAGAACGGACCTCTTAGGGTACCTGACTCCTCGGACCTCCCGATGCCAGGTACCCCAGAGTTTCTCAGCCTGTGCTGACTTCACTGAATCATAAAAGTGTGCACGTCTTCTCGAATTTGTCCTTTCTAACCTTTGCACGAAAATACTCTACTTAGACCGATGACAGAGGGGATACTTTCTCCTGACAACATGTGCACTCTCGTTCCCATTTTGAACCCTCATTTGTCCCTCTCTGCACCCGTCTCCTCCCGTCTCCTCGCTCTGAAGACTGGCGTCCACCGCAGGTCGCCGGAAGAAGTGTCACTTACCAATAGACAGAAATCACAGAGAGACGACCGGTCGGACCTCCGTCCGGGCCTCGTCCCGTCGAGAAATCAAACGCTCCGAGGAACCCGAAGACGACGGAAAGAACGAAAAGAGTGGTCCCCAACCAAGAGACTTGTATTGAACAACCGTCAGTCCCTTAAACCTTTGAGCCACCAAATTCATATTTAGTAATTGGTTTTTCTAACTACCACAGATACTGAGTTTTTATGCCGTAAACCCTTAATGATTTGACCAGTTAGGATTTCCTTTAGTTAGTATTATTATGAGTGACCTTCCTGACTACGACTTCGATTTCGAGGTCATGAAACCGGTGGACTAAGCTTCTCGACTAAGTAGCCTTTTCTGGGACTACGACCCTTTCTAACTTCCATCCTCCTCTTCCCCGTTGTCTCCTACTCTACCAACCTACCGTAGTGGTTGAGTCACCTGTACTCAAACTCGTTCGAGACCCTCAACCACTTCCTGTCCCTTCGGACTTCCTGACATCGTTACCCCAGTGTTTCTCTGTGTTGAATCGTTGATTTGTGTGTGTGTGTGTGTGTGTGTGTGTGTGTGTGTGTGCGTGTGCGTATTACACCGACTTAATTGTAGGAATGGGCTCTTGTCCCTAGAAGAACAAGTGAGTCGTGTAACAACCTCCTAAGTGGCGACAAGTGCCGACGTGTCTGGACGACCCTTCGAACTGGGGACGGGGTAATCAGAAGAGTCCAACGACACGGGTCAGTCACAGGGCAGGGGAAACGACCCTGGACGGGAGAACCGGTCGGGGCACTGACGTACAGACCCCACCGTCCTCCGGGGGGTCACGGGTCGCGAACGGGTCGGGGTAACCGGCTTGGATTTCGTCGACGACCGAACCGAGTCGTCTCGAGGACCGAGACAGAGTCCGGAAACGGGGTCCCTTCGGACACGGCGGTGGAAGGGTGGCGGGGGAGACGTCCAGGTCTCATGAACGAGGAACCGGGACCCGTCGACGCCGACACTGCGTAGGACTGGGCAACGGACCACTACGACGGCACTACCTACGACAGAGGGGACTGTACAGTGCACGGTAAAGAAGACTCTGTCAAGGGCATTGATGACGAGTCGTCTGAGGAAGGAAGTTCCTAATAACCGAATTTGTCACCCTATACACCAGTAGGGGAAGGGACGAGTGACTCCAATTCAGTCGGTCCAGGTATCTTAAGTCCGTTGAGGGAGGGTTCGGACGTGTGAAGGAAGTAGACGTTAGACAAACCTTCGGGACTTCTACGACGGACCCCTTCAGGTCATTCTCACCCTCTCTACTAACCTGAAGTACGGCAGAATGTCCTAAATCAACTAATCTGAAGTACGACAGAATGTCCTAAATCAACTGTGAGTCACGTTCTGTTCGGTAGACCACTGTACTGGTGTAGACTGACCCATTTTATATCGCTGGCGGGTGCGGTAGACCTCGCGACACAGGTCCAGATCCTCTGGGACAAAAATTCTCTGTGAACATATTATACTACCGAAGGGAACATCGAGTCAGCTATTTCTTAGACGGACGGTCATGTCCTCTGGACCCAACCTAGGGACCTAACCCTTCTAGGGGACCTCTTCCTTTACCGTTGGGTGAGGTCTACACATTATACTATTCTACTATAAAGTTCCACTATTAACAGAAGTTTACGGCAAAACCCTATAAGTCACTCTGCCGTCCATCTCTCGTAGTCTTGAGGGGACCTTCAAGTTTCCGACTCTGAAGTGGAAGGGTACGTCCCCTACACCCAAGCCTTGAGGACAGACCAGTCCCTTGACTCTAGGGTGTACGGAACGTCGGTTTTTTGGTTTTACATTCTGTCTTCGTTATAACATTACTTAAGTCATTTCTAAAATTTTTACCAGGTGTAATTATAAATTATAATTATAATTTTTGTTGTTTGTCGGAGTTCCCGTCCCCCGCTGGGTACCACCCACCAGGCAAGTGCGACGGACGAGAGCGGGGGTAGTCGACAGGGACCGACGGACATGTCTGTGTGGCAGTACACGAAGCGCCTTCAGGTGGGGTGAGTTCTTTACCTTACCTTTACATTCCTTTACTCCCGCTGCGATAATGTTCGTAATGTCCCTTTTGGGAAGTAGGAAAGACTACACAAAAGATTTTATTTGGAAAGTTTCCGAAATTAGAAGTGAGCACCCTCTAATGAGTGTCCCGAGACGTGTCAGTAGTTTAGGACACCGGGTCTTCGACTCTTGGAGGCACGTCGTACCTGGGGTACGGACAGGTCCGACCTCCGTGTCGTCCCGAAGGTCTGTGACATACACGGATTCCAAGGTACACACACCAACGACCCCTGAAGAGACTCTCGTCCCACAAGTCGACATTTAGGGTATTCTGTTCGGTGTCACTGTGTCACGTCGAGGAGGTGACTCCTGTAAATGTTAGTCACGTCACTATAGATTAGGTCGTAGTACACGATTAAAGTCAACAAGGTCACCACCACGGGATGGCCAGTGATACCACGGGGGCAAGGACCTAGGTCAGGTCCCAGTGACCACGTAATTAACAAGACAGAGAGATTAGAGAAAAGTTTACCTCGTAAAGACGGTAGACAGAACGGAAGCACTGGAAGTGCAAAACTCAAAAGGACGCCGTACGGACAGTCACCCTAAACGGAGCACAGAGGAGTACTACTCTTGCAACCGGTCTCTCAGAGGAGTCACCCCTGCCTCCGGGAGGCACCGCCCACACGACGTCCCGGAGGACGAGGACGGGTAGAGAAGAGTAGAAGAAGAACAAGTCAGTGGTTCAGGCCACAGACTAAGAAGCCACGTGGGACTGACGTCGGGCGGTCCGGAGGGACGGGGAGTGGTAGAGGACCTCAAACAGGTTCAAGTACACGTAAAGTAGTCACTACGGTAGGTTGGTGGAGTGGGAGACAGTCGGTGGAGAGGAGGACGGGAGTTAGAAAGGGTCGTAGTCCTAGAAGAGGTCACTCAGTCGAGAAGTGAAGTCCACCGGTTTCATGACCTTGAAGTCGAAGTCGTAGTCAGGAAGGTCACTCATAAGTTCCATCTAAAGGAAATTCTAACTGACCAAGCGAACGGGTATGATATCAGTGAGTCAAAGACGACTCTTGTGAATCGTCCGACCGACGGGTGAGACGTGTGTCGCCACCGAATAAGATAGGACTACGACCCCACCTGGGACGAAGAATCGAAGTACTTTAGAGTCGACACTGGCACCGAAGACTGTCCGAGAAGATCTTCGTGTGCGTCCCTAAGGGTGAACTAAAGTCTCCTTGGGGAGACACAGGGAAGTCTTATGTCCGTCACAAAAGTTTGGGGAACGAGTCCTAGTCACTTCTCACGCTACTAAGAAAACAACTCTATCTCCCGTGGCGTGACTACAGTCACGACCTTTCTTTCAGGACAAGGACCACGAAGTCGAACGTGCAATCCCTGGTGTAAGAAAGAGACAGAACCTGAGTATTCGATCTTACGTACTCGAGTCGTCTGTGACCAAAGACGGAGACTCGGGAGAGACCAAGTGAGGGCCCGTCCAACCCCCACCAGTACCGTCTCATGTCACTCGTCTGTGACCAAAGGCGGAGACTCGGGTGAGAGCAAGTGAGGACCCGCCCAACCCCCACGCCAGTACCGTCTCGTGTCACTCCGCACACCTTTCGCCCCGCACCCCGAGTGAGAACGTCAAAACGGTTTCCACCTAGAGAACACGAGTCAGTGAGTCCAAACAGGCTGAGAGACGCCGAGGTACCTGACATCGGGTGGTCCGAGGAGACAGGTACCCTAAGAGGTCCGTTCTCGTGTCTTCACCCAACCTAAAGGATAAGGTCCCCTAGAAGGGCTGGGTCCCTAGGTTGAGAGGGAGAGCTTACGGGACGTAGCTGTCCGCCTAAGAACTCGTGACCGTGGCGGACCCTTCCTGGCATAATTATGTATTCACTGCAGTGAAAGTCACATAAAGTGTCGTCGGTATCGTCGGAACGCCAGTAGTAGGAGAGGTACTAGTAAGTGTCGAACGACGACGACTGGACTTTAGCTGTCCAACGTCCATAAAGAGGACGTTTTTACCCAAATAAGTCCTAGTAGTCTCTTAACGTCAAACTCCAGAACGTACCACTCAGTGTACGTTCAGGGACGTCCCGTCCCCTTCGTCCTACGAAAATAAGTTCCCTTCTCCTTCACCCCTCCTACGTCACTGGTTTCTCAGGCACCGAAGAGTAACCGACTCAGGAGAGGTCAGGAGAGGTAAACCCGAGGTGATCATAGCTTCCGATACCAAAAAGGACACCAGTACATACCTACACTCTCAACCTGACATTTCTTTCGGCTCGCGGCTTCTTAACTACGAAAACTTGACACCACAACCTCTTCTGAGAACTCTCAGGGAACCTGACGTTCCTCTAGGTTGGTCAGGTAAGACTTCCTCTAGTCAGGACCCACAAGTAACCTTCCTGACTACGACTTCGACTTTGAGGTTATGAAACCGGTGTACTACCCTTCTCAACTGAGTAACCTTTTCTGAGACTACGACCCTCCCTAACCCCCGTCCTCCTCTTCCCCTGCTGACTCCTACTCTACCGACCTACCGTAGTGGTTGAGCTACCTGTACTCAAACTCACTTGAGGCCCTCAACCACTACCTGTCCCTCCAGACCACACGACGTCAGGTACCCCAGCGTCTCAGTCTGTACTGACTCTCTGACTTGACTGACTGACTGACTGACCCATAATTTCCCACACTCGGACTGGGGATGACTAGAGGGGTGAAATTGACTCCTAAGACAATTGACTCGAAAATGTCAAAGTTCCTAACAAGACCCGGACCGACCACCGACTCACCATTTCTTGAGCGGACGGTTACGTCCTCTCCGCCCAAGTCAGGGACCCAGTCCTTCTCGGGGACCTCTTACTTTACTGTTGGGTGGACTCTTTAGGGCACCTGTCTCCTCGGACCGTCTGATGTCAGGTACCCCAGCGTGTTCTCAACCTGTAATGAATGTTGTCGTCCACAACAAGATCCCCGAGACATACCTAATGAGTCTGAAATTACTGTTGGGATACTTAATCTATGTCGATAAGGACAAAATGTGTACCTCTTTGACTCCGTGTCTCAAAACTAGAGGCAATAAAGTCTTTGCTCCTTTAACAGTGAGTCTAACAAATACGGTAAACGGATGCAAGTTGTGTAGACCCATCGCACTCTGGGAGGATTGAGGATCGAGTTAAAAGGGTAAGGTAACACAAACTATAATTGCACTGGAAGCACGAAACCGGCTCCAGTAAAAGAAATTAGGGAGGACAGCACTTTCTTACTCAAAAAGGGTTCGTTAAGGCTTCAGACCTTTCATTCTAAGGTCCCTACTTATATGATTACTTTCACTCAGTGAGTCAGTACAGGCTCAGAAACACTGTGATACCGGACATCGGACGGTCCGAGGAGACAGGTACCCCATAATATATTTAGACATATACTATAGTGAATATTATTTATAATGTATTTAGACATATATTCTAGTAAATATATCTATAATATATTAGGTATATACTATAGTATCTTATTTCAACAGACATAAAACATACACACGACACGACACATTCAACGAAGTCAGTACAGACTGAGAAACACTGGGGTACCTGACATCGGGCGGTCCGAGGAGACAGGTACCCTAAGAGGTCCGTTCTTATGACCTCACCCAATGGAAAAGGATTAGGGTAATCTCCTCAGGAGGAACTCATTACTCGGTAAACGTAGGATTTTATCCGGACTAGCAAGAGGTCGGAAAAGGACCCTACGCAATCTTATATTCGGGTATTTGCAACTAAAGGCCACCCCCTCCCCGTAGGGGGAGGTAGACGTCGATCGGCCTGCCACCGGTGTGCCCGTCCACCGGAGACCTCCTCGGGGGTCGGAGCGTCTCAAAAGACGACGACACACTAAAGGAGATTGAACGATAGGACAACGTATCAGTTCCCCGCGAGTCACGCCAAGGGTCTTTTGGACTCGTGAAGGCGAGTGCTAGAGGACTTTATTCCCGAACCCGAGACCCGGCACTTAATTGAAAACATTACTAGAGTCTCCTTACCTCCTCGCCCACCGACTTTCCTGAAGCGGCTCGACCTCCCGCACCCTTTAGGACCCCGGAGTGGCAGGGGACCCTCTGCGTCTTCTCGAAACACCCACCCAGAGGCAGTCACCCTTTAGGACCCCGGAGTGGTAGGGGACCCTCTGCGTCTGCTCGAAACACCCACCCAGAGGCAGTCCCCGTAGAAGAGCCCAGTCGTCACAGGGACACACTGTGTGTGTAGTCGGCACGATGGTCCGCCCCTCCAAGGTGCACTCGTTCGGGCACCGGAAGAACATCCACCGGAGCACCAACTCTCACACACCCACCGTCCTGGGTACTCCCACGGGAGTACACCCAGGAGACTCCTGGGTGTCCTGGAAGAGACAAGTATCCCGCAGGGAGGAGGAAGTCTCTCGTGAGGGAACGGAGCGAGCTGGTCAGCCTTTCACAAAAGGACCTTCCGCCAGGAGTCGACAGGGGTTAGGGGAACCTACGCCACACCAGGACTACGACAGAAAGAGCCTGACACAGACCGAGGTAGACTTTTCGGACGACTTCACCGTCCAGACACGACTCGTCGTCTCTTCTCTCCACCAATGTATCGTGCACCTTCGTCTAAATGTTCCCTCTGACCCCCACAATCACTCACTAACTGGGTTCGTCGCGTAGGGGACCTGGGCAGGCGACTAAGGGTCCAATCACAATCCCGCTCAAGTCCGTCCGTCTCGGGACCGACTGAACTCCACGACGAACGTCGGCGGAAATGACCAATGTGGACCCCAGTAGGAGGTCAGTCTCGACGACCATGGCCCACCTCAAGACTCGTCATTGTGTCCGTACTGGAACAATTTCGTGGCTCTAGACCTCTACCTGAAGAGTCCCTGCGGAAGACGAGAACGACTCCCAAAACCGAGACCTTCGAAGCCGAGTTAAACGGTGTCGTCCATGAAGGAGGGAGACACTACGTCTCGCATCTTCCTGGCTTCTACAGGCAACAGGTCGACGTAGAGCGGTAGGTCGAGCTCCTCCTCTTCCAACAAGGACAATCCCCTTGGTGACAATCCGGAGCAGCAACCGAACACTACAATTCTCAATTCGACAATTCGATTCTCAAGGAATCGAAGAGGAGAGTATCTTAGGTATTGTTGTGAACGTGGTCGTTTGAAGGTGAAGAGTTGTACACACATTTGTTTTGTTCGGGAATTTGAGTCGCACCGGTCTCCTGATCTTTTCCAGTCAAAAGTAAGGTTAGGGTTTCTTTCCGTTACGGTTTCTTACGAGTTTGATGGCGTGTCAACGTGAGTAGAGTGTATGATCATTTCATTGCGAGTTTTAAGAGGTTCGGTCCGAAGTCGTTATGCACTTGGCAATGGAAGGTCTACAAGTTCGACCAAAATCTTTTCCGTCTCCTTGATCTCTAGTTTAACGGTTGTAGGCGACCGAGTAGTTTTTTCGTTCTCTGAAGGTCTTTTTATAGACAAAGACAAAATAACTGATACGGTTTCGGAAACTGACACACCTAGTGTTATTTGACACCTTTTAAGACTTTCACTACCCTTATGGTCTCGTGGACTGGACGGAGACCTCTTTGGATATACGTCCAGTCCTTCGTTGTCAATCTTGACGTGCACCTTGTTGGCTGACGAAGGTTTATCCTTTTCCTCATGCAGTTCCGACATATAACAGTGGGACGAATAAATTGAAGATACGTCTCGTGTAGTACTCTTTACGACCTGACCTTCTTCGTGTTCGACCTTAGTTCTAACGACCCTCTTTATAGTTATTAGAGTCTACACGTCTACTGTGGTGGGAATACTGTCTTTCACTTCTCCTTAATTTGTCGGTGAACTACTTTCACTTTCTCCTCTCACTTTTTCAACCGAATTTCGAGTTGTAAGTCTTTTGATTCTAGTACCGTAGGTCAGGGTAGTGAAGTACCCTTTATCTACCCCTTTGTCACCTTTGTCACAGTCTGAAATAAATAAACCCGAAGTTTTAGTGACGTCTACCACTAACGTCGTTACTTTAATTTTCTGCGAATGAGGAACCTTCTTTTCAATACTAGTTGGATCTATCGTATAAGTTTTCGTCTCTGTAATGAAAAAGTTGTTTCCAGGTAGATCAGTTCCGATACCAAAAAGGACACCAGTACGTACCTAAACTCTCAACCTGGTACTTTTTCCGACTCGTGGCTTCTTAACTACGAAAACTTGACACCACAACCTCTTCTGAGAACTCTCAGGGAACCTGACGTTCCTCTAGGTTGGTCAGGTAAGACTTCCTCTAGTCGGGACCCTAAAGAGACCTTCCTTACTACGATTTCGACTTTGAGGTCATGAAACCGGTAGAGTACGCTTCTCAACTGAGTAACCTTTTCTGACACTACGACCCTCCCTAACCCCCGTCCTCCTCTTCCCCTGCTGTCTCCTACTCTACCGACCTACCGTAGTGACTGAGCTACCTGTACTCAGACTCACTTGAGGCCCTCAACCACTACCTGTCCCTCCGGACTACACGACCCTAAGTACCCCAGTGTTTCTCAGCCTGTGCTGACTCGTTGACTTAACTTGATTTTCAGCAAGAACGGGGTACCTTAAAGACATGAACCTTTCATTCAGTACGGTCCGACGAACACGTCTGTTTACCTCATTAGATGAGGTAATGGGACGGAAAGTCACTTAAGACCGTTGTGGTCGAATACAATCTGTATTTTAATCGGTAAGTACGTAGTCACTTGTGACTCAGGGTTTATACACGGGTCGAAGTCTGTCACAATTGGTGAAATCCATGTCGTCACTCGTCAGTTTTTAGAACAGAAAGTGACCACCAACAACAGGTCAACGATTTAACATAGGCTGACAAACGTTGGGGTACCTGACGTCGTGTGGTCCGAAGGACAGGAAGTCATAGAGGTCCTCAAACGAGTGTGAGTACAGGCAATACAGCCACTACGGTAGGTCGGTAGAGTAGGACAGCAGGGGAAGAGGAGGACGGAAGTCAGAAAGGGTCGTAGTCCTAGAAAAGGTCACTCAACCGACAAGAGTGGTACACCGGTTTCACAACTTAGAAGTTGAAGTCGTTGTCAGGATGGTTATTTATAAGTCCCAACTAAAGGAAATCATAACTGACCAAATTAGAGGAAGAACCTGAATGTCAGATTACCCATCTTTGGTTTTGTTTGTTTGTTTGTTTTTGGGGTTTGTTTGTTCAGTCATTTTTAATAACGCATGATAGATCACTACTTAAGATTCCTTTTTTCTTGTCCCTTGTATAACCCTCCAACCTTCTTTACCGAATTTTAATATTTTTCACATCGGCTACTCCAACATGACTCTTCGACTGTAAACGGGTTTCTCGTCTTATTTCGTCCCCTCACTTGGTGCCCGAGGACCATCATTCTTGTCTCGTCTCGTTCACGTCTCCGGACTCCACCCTCCCCCGACAAGACAATGCTTCTGTAGTTCCTCCGGTAGTATGAAAGTCCTTCCGGTCCCCGGGCTACTCTTCGGACTAGTCCAGCACAGAATAACCGGCAATGAATTCCTTGAACCGAAATTGGTCTCACTTGACCGTCGACAACCTCACACCCTCCCTTCTCCGTACAGTAGACTGTTCATAGGGGTCCCTCTTCCTACTACCAATCCTTAGGTCCGTTCTAAACCACCACTGGAACGGTCCCAAGACCGCACCTGTATGATTCCTATTTGAGACATTCACTTGAACGGTCCCAAACGACTGTCTCAGGTACCCCCCTAGGTCCTCCTCTGTTTTCGTTCCAAAGGCGACGTCTGGCCCTCACACCTCAGCGGTCAAAACAAACGCTACCCCTTCGACATCCTCTCGGCAGAAACCCCCATGTCAAGCCTAACATTTCAAACTCCATGAGAACTCACAAGAACAGTCGTCTACTCAGATGTCTAGAGTCCCCTTGAAAATTTGATTTAATCTGATCTCAAAATCTCCGCCGAGGAACTACCTTACCGGAAGACAAGGGATCTCACCAAACCACGAGTAAGAGACCCAGGTCGCACGGAAGACACCGAGTATGAGTGGTGCGGGTCGCCAATCGGGCTCTCGGCGAGTCTCCCCGGTGTTCCGTCTCGCCCGTCCTGATTCGAAACAAAGAAAGACTACTAATAGACGAAAGTGACTGGGTCTGGAAGGGACGACAGTGACCAACTGTTTTTCGGACGACTTAGGAGTTCTGTGTGCAAGAGGTTAGAGGAGCTTCGGGTGGTGCGGGATTCAGGGAAAGGCGGACCACGAACTGGAAGGTAGTCCTGGGTGTCACCCAGACGCGAACACACCAAGGCGTCGTGACACAAGTAGGAACACTCTCAGGTAGGCCGACACAACACCACCGGATACACAAATGCGGGAAGACGGAACGTGTGGAAGTCGGTGGAGCACAACGACCCAGAAACTACGGGGACTGACGACTTAGGAGGGGGCACAGGGGGTAGGGTCCGTATAGGACGGCTAGGGAGTCCTATATGAAAAGACTTTTTGAGGGAGACCGTGAGACTTAAGTCTAATTAACGAGTAGGACACTCGAGGTAATGGTAGGACGCGAAGAAAGATGGTGTTCCGTATTGAGACATAGTTCTGAACAGACGTCAAAGGATGTATCAGGTCTTTCTCGGTTACTCTTAATTGACGGAATAACAACACAAGTGTGGTCGACCTCGAGTCATTTATGACTCACGAACCAGTCACAGGCTAAGAAACGCTGGGTCACCGGATATCGGGCGGTCCGAGGAGACAGGTACCTCAAGAGATCCGTGCTCATGATCTCACTCAACGGTAAAGGAGAAGGTCTCCTAGAAGGGTCGGGTCCCTAACTTGGACACAGAGGACGTAACCGCCCGCCCAAGATAATGGCGACTCGGTAGACCCTTAGGAAAGTCATTTATCATCACTAAAACGGGACAAAGAAGAAGGGAGAAGAGGGAGGCGGTACGAGGGAAGGAGGGAAGAAAGGAAGAGTATAGAAAGTTCTGTGTATCGATATTAGGGTTTGTTACTTTTTACTATCGGCGAGTCAGCATAGACTGAGAAACACTAGGGTACCTGATATCGGGCGGTCCGAGGAGACAGGTACCTTAAGAGATCCGTTGTTGAGACCTCACCCAACGGTACGGGAAGAGGTCCCCTATCAGGACTGGGTCCTTAGTTTGGGCCCAGAGGGCGTAATGTCCACCTAAGAAACGACAGACTCGGTGGTCCCTTTGCTACTTTCCTCGTCTTATTTCCTCTGTCACTACTCGCTACCAATGACATAACGTTTTCGGTCTTTGTACACCAGTCTAACAGTAATCTCGAGTATTAACCTTGTGACGAACCCTCGACACACGTGTCTTAAACTTGCGAAAACGAAAAGTGGAACGAGGATAAGTAAGTAAGTAGGGAGGGGAATAAACGAGTCATTTGTAGACGTCCTCCTGGATTAACTGGTAAACCCCTTTCGTAAATACTACGGTCCCCAAGTTTGTAGATCGGGGGTCAGGAGTACTCAAGGGTCCACCACGACCACCATTGCTTAGACGGACGATTACGTCCTCTGCGGGAGCTAGGAACCCAAACGTCTGGGTGACGGGGTCGAGGAAGTAGAGACTCAAAGTCCTACAAGTAATAGGTCCTACAACTCGTAGGACAGACAGGGAGTCCACCAGGAAATTACTGGCGTACCGGACTCCCCAGGGCACAAGGGAAAAGAAGGACCCTAGGGTCAGTGGAGTATGACCCAGGTGGGGAGGCGTGCAACTGGGTAGTGAGGCCGACTGCCTACTGTCAAGTCTTTCCGTGGACCGACTTTCCCATTCACTCCCCACGACACTAAGGAACTATAAACAACCGATCTGGAACTCTTTACAACGAAGCACCTACTAAATCAGTATAAAATACTTCTAGCAAACAGTCACCGACCTTTTAACCTGTGCGTACCACTTACTCGTCCCTCCTGATTGCTCGAGAAGGAGGATGTGAGACAGTTTCAGTCCACGCCACGGGCCTCGCCTTGGACGAACCACTGTGGTCGCGTACATAAGACTACTGAGTCTTCCGTTCGATAAATATACAGGTTCGAGGACACTGAAGACTTTGTCCGACGTTGGTACTTAAATAAACTGTCGGACCTGTCCCCTGGGTAAACCCTGAAAGAAGTCCCTAGGAAGGCGACAATTTCTGTGGAGACCGAAAGAAGGCGACCCGTAAATAGACGAAGAGGTACAACATCGAAGATCATATACTTATTACGCAGGGTCCGCGTACCAAAGGGACCGCCGAGTCTACCATTTCTTTGACGGATGTCACGTCCTCTGCATCCAAGCTAGGGACCCAACCTTTCTAGGGGACCTCCTCCTTTACCGTTGGGTTTCCATAAGAACGGACCTCTTAGGGTACCTGTCTCCTCGGACCTCCCGATGTCAGGTACCCCACCGTTTCCCAACCTGCACTCGTGCGTGCGTTATTACGTAGGGGTGTATATTGGTATTATCCCTATTTATGAGTTTCCTTCTAGTTTACGATCAGGTGGAACGAAGAGACTACTTATTAGTCTTCCCGAGTATATTTTCTTCGGTTCACCCACCCCCATTCCGGGTCCACTACCCAATGACAGGGGAGGAATAAACTAGTAATTACACCTCTTGCAACCGGACTTAGAGGTTTCACTCTCCACTAGAATAGTTTCTCGATTAGTTTTCTCGCAGATGGAGACCCGAAGGAGCAGGCAGGTCGGGCAGACATCCGTTCGGAGTCGAGGCCAAGTCGTGCTGTCTCCCCACCGACACGCGTCGTGCGTCGGGACAAGTGCACCACCAACAAACAACAAACCAGTGAGTCAACACAGGCTGACAAACGCTGGGGTACCTGGTATCGGGTGGTCCGAGGAGACAGGTACCCCTCTTATGACCTCGTCCAACGGTAAAGGAGGAGGTCCCCCAGAAGGACTGGGACCCTAGCTCGGGTGTAGAGGACGGAGCCGTCCGTCTCAGAGATGGTGACTCGGTAGTTCCCTGGACCCTCGCGAGTCCAAAGCCAGGAAACTTGAGTTCCAAAGGTCACCGGCTTAGAAGTCCTGCTCAGGAGTGACGAGTAGCGGCCGGTCCCCGAGAAACCGTGTACTTGGTACGGGAAAGGTCCGGAGGGTAGGGGGTGGGGGGTGTCCGTGGAACTCTGGGTGGATATCGTGTAGTTACCGTATTTAGGGACTTGTATGCCTCGACGGGGTCCGTACGTGGAGCCGAGTAAGGCAAAGACGACGTGGTACTTCCTCTCTCCTCGTACAGACCGGTAGGGACCCTGAGTCCGTCTCTATTAAAGTAAAGCTTTTGTAGTCCTCGTTGGGTCCGAGTTAGTGAGTGAAGGAAGGAACGAGGGCCTCGTAGTGGGAACTTCGACAAAGACAACGTTTCCAGTACAAAAACACGATCGGGCAGAAGGGATGACCCCCGAGCTACGGAAGCCTTATCCCCGTCTTCTACCCAGACGAGACAGACAGAGTTCAGCGAAGGCTCCCGGGCTCTCCGTCGCGGAGGAGACACGCGTAAATAACTTGTACGACGAACCGCCACGGAAAAGTCCCCACTCGTCTTGTCCGTACTAAATATAAGACCGGTTTCCTAGTTTATTTGTAGTACTTTGCATAATGTGTAACAGCAGTAACAGCGTTTCCCTCTTTGTCTTGGGGCCGTAGGACTTACGAACGAGACGGGTGGAGTGTCACAACCAGAACTGGTAGTTCGGGACTCACCACGACTCCGGTGACTGCACCCCGAGACACACGAGACGTCCCAGGAAAAGAAACGTAAAAAAAATATGTTGTATGTTAGCATGTCCGAGGGACATGGCCCGACCCACGACCGCTAAGGGAGTAGTAAGTAAGTCAAACACGGGCTCGCCTCCATTCTCCACCAGCTACATACTCTTTGTCTGTCATGAGGCCACTACCACTGAGAATCCTCCGTACACTTCTCACTGAACAACCCACCCCTCGAACCCTGCAGACAAGACACTCTTCTAAGGGGTACTCGACTCTGGTCTCCCACTCGACCTTGGTCGGACAGTGGACCCCTCTACCCTCACGAAATGGATGTATCACCTTCCTGGGACCTGGTGACCTAGGGACTACCGTCCCTATACTCCGATCACACCGACCGACCTCACCCGCGTCCTGTCCCACACCCACTTCCCCGGTCTCCCCGGACCTCCCCTCTCAGACACTCGTGTCTGATTCGTTCCCCTCGCGACTTCCCCCGGTATGACGTTCTTGCCTACATCTCTAACCCCTGTCAGGGGCACCGTCACACATACTTCCTAAGTCCCGACACGAGAGGACCACCGTAAGTCCGGACCGACGTCCTTCCGACTGTATCCCGGTCCTACTGGATCACGGACCTAGTCCATGTCTCTACGAGACCGAGACCCCGAGACACTGTGGTTGTGACTGACCCCCTGGAAGGTACGGACCACTGTAGGGTCTCGGTCCGGGCCTTTTGGGTGGACTTCCGGGAAGTGTTCTCGTCCGACTCAATGAGACACGGTGGAAGAGGGGGGTTGGTCGCGACTCGAGTAACACTATTAAACTAAAGTAAACTTGAAGTCGTCAAAAGGAACGGAAACTTTAGAGTAAGTCAACTTAAATTATTGTTTATTTATTAAGTACTCCCGACCCCTTACTTTCCTTTTCCTTTTATTTCGTTACATAAGTGGGTTTGTATATTTTCCCGTGGAACATAGGGAGTCGGGATCGAGACACTAGCCGGCCGGTCGAGCGAAGATCCGTCTACACACTCTGGGGGCCCTCCCCGGACGTGGGGACGTCCTGAGAATCTTGTCTGGGATGTCCCGAAGACCTCCGGGTCGTACCTCGGTTTCCACCCAAACACAAAGAGGGACGGGTGACGTCCGGGTGGGCGGGGGGTGGGGCGAGGTCGGTGGTCCAGGGGTCCACCGGGCTGTCGGACGAGCCTCACGAAGGAAGGAACCCACGCGGTGTAACCTCGGGAATGGTTTTGTTAGTTCCATCCGTTTACGGTGCGTACGACGGACTACCCTTCTCGACGGGATAACCTTTTCTGGCTACGACCCTTTCTGACCCACCCCCGTCCTCCTCTTCCCCTACTGTCTCCTACTCTACCGACCCACCGTAGTGACTGGGTTGCCTGTACTCAAACTCGTTCGAGGCCCTCTACCACTACCTGTCTCTTCAGACTACGTAACGTCAGGTACCCCGGTGTCTCTTAGCCTGTGTTGACTCGCTCACTTGTCTTTGTACCCTAATAGGTCCGTTCTTCTGTCCTCACCCAACGGTAAAGGAAGAGGTCCCCTAGCAGAGCTGGGTCCCTAGCTTGGACCCAGAGGGCATAATGTCCGTCTGAGAGATGGCAGGGTCGGTGGTTTCTTCCGACTTGTTGTTCCTGTTACACACCGAGCTTTCTCAACTAGTCCCATAAGTGCACCACGACGTCGTGGGTGGATTCCCCAGCGACCGGCCGACGTCCCAGTCTTTCCACGGAAGTATGACCTCTCCCGACCGGCAGTGGTGAAATTGGGTCAATAGCCAGAAGTGTAGGGGTTGTCGCCCTGTTTGCATAGGGTACTACGTCCTACTCTCCGGTCAAAACGTACGGTTCTTCACTGGCTCAAATTCGACTTACTACTTTCACTTTCTCCTCTCACTTTTTCAGCCGAATTTCGAGTTGTGAGTCTTTTGTTTCTGGTACCGTAGACCAGGGTAGTGAGGTACCGTTTATCTACCCCTTTGTCACCTTTGTCATAGTCTAAAATAAAAACCCCCCGAGGTTTTAGTGACGTCTACCACCAACGTCGGTACTTTAATTTTCTATGAATGAGGAACCTTCCTTTCAATACTGGATGCATCTGTCGTAAAACTTTTCGTCTCTGTAATGAAATGGTTGTTTCCAGGTAGATCAGTTCCGATACCAAAAAGGACACCAGTACATACCTACACTCTCAACCTGACACTTCTTCCGACTCGCGACTTCTTAACTACGAAAACTTGACACCACAACCTCTTCTGAGAACTCTCAGGGAACCTGACGTTCCTCAAGGTTGGTAAGGTAGGATTTCCTCTAGTCAGGACCCACATTTTATTTTAAAGAACTACCGGGTCACCATTTCTCAGGTAGACGGTCACGTCCTGTGGACCCAAGCTAGGGACCCAGTCCTTCTTGGAGACCTCTTCCCTTACCGTTGGGTGAGGTTATAAGAACAGACCCTTTAGGGTACCTGTCTCCTCGGACCACCCGACGTCAGGTGCCCCGACGTTCGTCAATATGTACTGAATCACTGATTTCTCGTTGCCTTTTACAAAATTTAATAGTCATCAATGTGTCCTCTTATAGATCCCTTACCCCAGAGGCAAAAAGTCCCGACCGGGTGTGTCTAAGAAAAATTCTACGTATGATTTAATAAACGTTCTTTTTTTCTTCGGAATTACAAATACAAGTGAACTTCATTAAAAATTTCATCTACTTCTCATTTACACGTTTTACGCCTTGTTGCCAGTCTGAGGCCTACCGCCCCTATCCTTTTAAGCGAGGTGAGTAGACACGACGGACGAAACGACTTACAAAGATTGACTGTACTAGTAGAATTTCGACGGACGTTTATTCTTAACGACCACGCACGTAAAATAGAGACCACCCTACAATAAGAAGAAGCCCCCATTTCTGCCACCCTTGATTAACTAAGCTCATTGTTAGGTAATTTGTGGGTAACAGTGGGTAACCCTGTGACTTGGGGACTGTCCCCTTCGGGACTACCGGAACAAAACCACCGTCTTGTGTCTCTCCCCTGGGAAGTCTCGAGTCCCAGGAGTACCGTTACCCCCAACCCCCAGACGTTCTCGTCAGCGGAGACTACACACCTCCCAGGCGTGGCTCCCCTCACCCTCTCTCACTTGACTGCGACATTGCCCCTCCCCTTCCTCGATTTTCTCCATTTTGTGTCGTGAATTATCCAACTGAAGCACAACTAGCTGTGAAAAGTTCATTAACTGGCCTCGTAAAGTGTACCGAGATTTCTCCTCCGATCTCCAGTAGTCTCTTCAGCTTCATCCTCTCTACCTTCGGTACAAAACGACTGAAAGATCAGTAAATAAATAGTTCACACCAAAGGTCCGTTGTCTACTCCCCCCTCGACACACACTCTCCTCAGGTTTAGGCTGGGACCACGGAGAGGGCAACCCCAAAGGTTACGTCTTTATAAGTCAAGTCACTCAAACAAGTCAAGTTAGGTTGAGTTCCCCACTACGAGGACCCACAGTCGAGTCGCGCAGAACACACCGATGTCCTTCGTCCCTGTGCACCACGGAAGGAGGACAAAGTGATTCCCCAACTCAAAGGACTCTACCTTTCAAGATACCCGCTCAGAGAAGCGTCAGTCCCCTCTTGGAGACGGCAGGGGACTTAGACCACAACCAATGGATCACCCACATGTCATTATCGGTCTCGACTCGTCTATCTGTTCCTGTCTGTCCCCTCTCCTTTGGTGTTTCCCTTTAGTCCGGAAACAGTAGGTACACGTGTCGGACTGCCCTCTCTCCACTACACGCAAGTGTTATATCACCCACTCTCGTTCTCCTCTCTGCTACACACAGGCAGCCTTTATCCCACCCGACTTCTCACCCCCCGAAACCACCACAACTCACCTAGAACGCGGCCTTCTTGGCCGGAACTGAACATACATTCCCAAAGAATCTTCCAAGGTGAAAACTAGAGTTGGGTGGGCTTCCTTTCTTCTCCCTCGAGCGGTGTCAGACGTCCAACACCTCGTCTGGAGCCGAGGTCCTAAACCTTTAACGAAAGAGTAAGTTTCAATCTTTTCGGAAGTACCAGACCCCGTAGACTACCAGGTCTGTCTCCTCTTTCACCTCTGGGGACCCCAGACCTCCCGAACCACTTTTGTTAAAATCGCATTTCCCATTCCTCTCTTCCCTTTCCTCCCCATTTATCCTCCCCGGTAAACTCCCTCGACGACGACAGACCCCTGTCTTCCCTTAGGTCTTACCCCCAAGGTTCAAGTTCATATTTTTGCCTTGAACTTACCCAAGTCTTCTGGATTGACCTGTTACGCGATCCAACCAACCGCCTGGTCTGTGAACGCAAACAACACTACACACTAATAGGAATTGAGACAGGGGTCACCCCGGACTCACATAAAAAATTCGTCCGGAGAGGGTAGTCTGAACGTCCCAAGACCCCTCGTCACTCGGTAGGGGTCTTGGTCCCCTTAACTGACTCAACTTCCGCTTCAGTGACGGGGTCGACTAAGTGGGACGACACTACACCTCAGGAGTGGATATTGTGTCCGATCCTCGACACACACGGAGCATTGGTGCCACACTCGTGGTTTGTTCTCTTGGGTGTGATCCGATAAGATTGACACGGACCGTGTGTTGTGGGTGAGTTCTTTGTGGTCGGCACTGGTAGTAGTCTCCACGAATACGACGACTCCGTGGACGGTCTCACTTAGTACTAAATACGGTCTCCGATCACCTTTTATGAATAAAGTCAATAAAAGAACAGATCCATTACGGTCTCCCCCGTTATTTTCATTTTTGTTCGTCCATAAAAAAAAAGAAACAAACGGTCACACTAAATCAACTACTTTAATCTCCGGAGAAGACTAGACAAAAAGAAACAGGAGTGTGACCTGGTCCTGTAAAGTGGACCAACGACAACAACGTCAGCGATTCAGGACAGACTGACAAACACTGGGTACCTGACATCGGGTGGTCCGAGGAGACAGGTACCGTAAAGGGTCCGTTCTTATGACCTCGCCCAACGGTAAAGGAAAGGTCCCCCCAAGACGTTGGGTCGCTAACTTGGACCCAGAAGACGTGCCCGACCGTCTAAGAAAGGGTAGACTCGGTGGCTGACACAATTATTGATTTCTTTGAGTGGTCCCCATACTTCTACCCTCGTATACTGACTGGGATGTGCCCATACGACAACTACCCTCCGGTCAACACATTAATTCCCAATAAAGGGGTGTAGTAATTTTATACAAATTTGTAACAGTCCTAGGAAAAGGAATTGTCTTTTTGCCCCTTCGTGTGCATAAGGATTTAATTTTTTTTTTTTTTTTCCAACTTAAAGTAATTCCTGGTTTATCCGTCCTTAACCCACTTTCTTGGGTATAAAAGGTTAAATGGGAGGAGATGAGGATTTTTAAAAGGTACGTATAACAGGTATTACGTAGTGTCTCCGACGAGTTTCTACCCTATTAACCTTTACAGGGCGTAGGAACTTCATCTTTCGTGCACCCAACGTGCGCTACACCTGTCATCCGTAGAGAGTTCACAGAACTTCTTTACCAGTGTTTGTAAACGCAGTGCTAAGGATAGTCTGTGGTTCCTTGAACGACAGTTTCTCTCTGGTTGGGCGACCACTTAAATTTAGTTTATACTGTAACAGCTGTTTCCTTCTTACTTCTTTAGATACTTCGACAAATTGTTCCTTACGTAACTGTCGTCGACTTAAGAAATCATTCATAACCCCTGTCAACGACATTTGAAAGACTAGAAGTGTATTATGTTCTTATAAAACGCTCTAAACTTAAGGACCCTCTCTTCGAACCTAGTAGAGAGAGAGAGAGACCCGTCATTGCTCCACGAGGAGGACCCCGGAGTAAACCGTGTCGGGACCTATGTGCTGGTCCAGAGCTGTTTACGGTGTGGTAAAGGTGAAGGCACGGTTTTAGAGTCAATAGGCGTCGTCCTGGTAGGTAAAATCTACTAGGACTGGGACAGTCCATGGCCGACTCGGGGGAACTCGCTCAATGAATTTGAAATTCAGAGTCAAATCAATCGACGTCTTACCCCTATTGTCATGGATACGGTGGCCCCATAATCCTTCTAGTTTACTCTAGTTCTCAGACTTCGTATTATTATTTTCAATCGAAATAAATAAGTTAATAACTCCAACTACTTCCTCCTTTTGTACCTCCTGGTATCGGATCTCCAATAAAGGGTCACTCGAAATTTTTAAGAGGTGCTCAAACTAGAAGGATTCGTTCTCCTGCCATTGACGTCACAGAGTGTGGGGGAGGGTCCCGCAAGTCTCCCGGTTCTGGGTAGGTTAAAGTGACGGTTTCAGGGTCCGGGGGCGCCGTCTTTACCTCCGTTCAGCCCCTGCCACGAGAGTTATAATTACTATGTTAATGAGAAAGTGGCGTCACTTGGGAGGGGGTCTGAAGGTGAAGAGGACTACAAAGGCGGACACGGGACCTCCGAAGACGGCAGACGACGAGGGCTTTACAGACGGGACTCGAGTGCGTGAAAGACACTGCGATCCACAAATCCAAACACGACTCACGCTAAGACGTCGGTGCCCAGACTAGGACTGGGCCCGAACGAACCTTTATGCTCCCGACTCCTCCCACACCAGCCACCTCTCTCTCCTCTCTTTAATAAGGGGTGAGGACCAGGACGTGACAGCCGACGGGGGGTGGTAGGTCCCGAGTGCCCACACGACTCTACTAAATCCTACTCCACGTTTGGTCCTAAGCCAGGAGGTCCGTTTCCACTGAAATACACTCTCAAGTCTAAGATTCACCTTCCTTTCCTAGAGTGAGGTCAGTAATCGTTGAATCAACATTTCAGTCTATATTTCGACTTACACACAGACACACTGTTTACCAGTCTAAGAATGGAGGATGCTTTGTAAGTCACCAGGGACAAGGAGTGTGTAGGTGAGAATGTCCGCACACGACCCACACGATCGATTCTGCACGAAATCAATCAATGAGTCCATCTATTATGTGAAATTTTTAGACCTTGACAGAAAACGAAGTAAATTATAAAAAAGGAGGTCTTCTCCCTTGGGAGGACGTACCAACTACCCCTACATTCAACCACGTCGGTGATACCTTTTGTTACATCTCCGAGGAGTTTTTGGATTTTTATCTAGACGGTATATTGGGTCGTCAGGGTGAGGACCCGTACATAGGTCTGTTTCATTGTCAAGTCTTTCTATATACGTGGGGAGAGAAGTATCGTGACAAATGTTGTCGGTCCTGTACCTTCGTTGGGCTTTCAGTAACTGTCTACTTACCTATTTCTTCTACATCATGTAAATAGGTCCTTCTGATGAGTCAAAGTCTCTCTTACTTTATTACGGTAAACGTCGTTGTACCGACCCGAATCTCTGCTAGTACGATTCACTTAATTCGGTCTGTCTATAATTGTACTATAGTGAAGGTACATCTTAGAAATTTTTCTCTACGCTTAGTTGAATGAATATTTTGTCTGAGGGTCTGGTTTTTTGTTTGAATACCAATGGTTGCCTCCTTCTCCTTCCCCTCCCTAATTAATCCTCATACCCTAATTGTCTATGTATGGAGACATATATTTTATATATTCGTTGTTCCTAAATGACATATCGTGTCCCTTTAGATAAATCATAGAACACTATTGGAAATCACCTTTTATTAGACTTCGACATGTAGACTTTGATTGTACTATAACTTTTATTTGATATCAATTTTTAAAAGAGTAGTTTATTCTTAACTTATGTATTACCAACTTCCTTACCTACGGACCTACCTACTTTCCCTCCCACCTGCCTACCTACCCACCCACCTACTTACCCACCCACCCACCCACCTACCTACCCACCCACCTACCTATCTACCCATCTACCTACCTACCCACCCACCCAACTACCTACCTACCTACTTACCTACCTATCCACCCACCTACCTACCCACCCACCTACCTATCTACACACCTACCTACCTACACACCTACCTACCTACCTACCCACCTACCTACCCACCTACCTACCTACCCACCCACCTACCTATCTACCCATCTACCTACCTACTTACCTACCTATCCACCCACCTACCTACCCACCCACCTACCTATCTACACACCTACCTATCTACACACCTACCTACCTACCTACCTACTTACCTACCTATCCACCCACCTACCTACCCACCCGCCTTCCTGTCCACCCACCCACCTACCTACCCACCCATCCACCTGTCTCCTTACGTACGTATGGGAGGACTTATTTTGGAAAGATAAGTAGAAAGAAACGTTTTCTTATGTATTTTATGAACTAAGTTTGAAGAATAAAGACCAACAGGAAATCTTTAGTCCCGAGGAGAACTTATAGGGGAAGAGTTTCCCCGCCATTCGTAGATACAAAACCGGAGACGACAAGGTGTACCCGAAGATTCCATTTAAACTGGACTTCGTTAAGTAAATACCAATCTAAACTATGAAGAGGTTTTTCAGTGATTCTTCACTGACTAAGTTGAAGTCATTTTGTTTTGGACTCTATAGACAATAATTCGTCTACAGACTCTTACCAGAAGAGCCCCAGACGAACTCAAAGGTTGCAGGGAAGTAGAGTCGGAGGGAACTTGACGACCTACTCGGCGGACATATCTCACGACCACAGGAGTAAGGAGTGGGTAGAGAGAATTGGAAAAGAAATGAACGATTAGGTCGGTTTGAAAACAAATTGGTCCATAGTGTCAACAAGTTCTGGACGGAAAAGAGAGGTTCCACTTGAACCTCTCGTAAGATACTATTATTCTATCATCCTAAACTTTTTTTTTTTACATATATATATCTTTTCGTTTAGGTTCTGACACTAACTCGGGTCCCGTTTACGTTAGGACAAGAAGAAGTCGAGTCAAATTCAACCACTTCACTGAAAGAGTCTTACTCCTGGAGTTCCGAAGCATTCCGTAGTTTTCTGGAGAAAAGTGTTCACAAACGTATGACATCGTCACTCCACCTGGGCACTCTTAATTACGTACGGATTAGGTTTTGTATGTAATTTCCCTAACGAACGAGTCTGACAGCCTTTAAATTAAACAGGATGAGTAAAGGGTTCGTGAATAGATGATCTAGATAAGTCTGTCAGACAATAAGGTATTTTCTATTGTTTAAATATTTATAATGGTAAAGTGTACTCTCAGTGTTTCATCAGTGAGTTTTATTAAATAACCTGATTAGATACATAATACATGGGACGAAAAATGGAGACTCCACACATATAACGGAACTTCCTTAAGAGAAAATGGATAAAAAATTATGTAGGAAAAATTCCTGATTCATGACACCGCCAAATCAGTGATTCAGTACAGACTGGGAACACTGGAGTGTTTGACATCGGACGGTCCGAGGAGACAGGTGTCCTAAGAGGTCCGTTCTTGTGACCCTCACCCAACGGTAAAGGAAGAGATCCTGATTCATGGTATATCGAGAACAGAAAAAGAAGAGTGAGTTGTGGAACCACAGAAACAGATAGGAAATCCTCTTCCTTTAGATCCAAAACCTGATTTCATCCTGTTTTTGGAAACAATGACGTTACGACGACGAGGACGACGATTCAGCGAAGTCAGCATATTCTGAGACTCTGGGGTATCTGCCGTCGGGTGGTCCGAGGGACAGGGACCCTAAGAGGTCCGTTCTTGTGACCTCACCCAACGGTAAAGGAAGAGGTTAATGACGTTACGATCACAAAAAAATTTAATTAAACTGTAAATAAATAAATAAACGACACGACCAGAATCAAGGTCGTACGTCCTAGAGGTCAGAAGGAACGTCAGACGTCCTAGAAAATCGACGTCGTACGTGTGAGAATCAGCGTTGTAAATCGTAGGTCGAGGAACTTAACTTGGGCCCGGGGGACGTGACCCTCCCATCTGAGAATTGGTGACCTGGTGGTCCCTTCAGGGAGTCACGATCAAAGAAAGTTCCTGCCAGGACTTTTCCTGTGAGTCTAAAGGAAAACCAGGAAGGAGAGCGAAGAGAACGTTCGTAAATAAAAAAAGTAACAAGCGACCTTGAACCTTCAACGACCGAGTGATGTGACTCTGTATCACTGAAAACGGTTTACTTACCGTTCGCGGAACTCGAATCCTCCCTAAGCATGATCTTAGACAACGATTACTCGAATTGAATTGACTCGTAAACAATTTAGACTAGACGAGTCACCCTACCCTCTTCCGACCTACTCTACCTCCTCCACGTCCACTCGTCTGTGGGTCGATCGCCTCGGTGTTCGTCACAAAGGCTCGTACCTTGTACCACACCGGGTCTTCGAGGGGACTACCTCCCAAACGGTAGGATCATCTCGGGTCGTGACTCAAGACTCTGACTCTGGCCTCCACTGTAGGTATCGAGACGACCAGGTGGCATCCTCGGTCCGGACGACCCCAGTCCGTACACCTTCCGTCTCATCGTCAGACCTGCTCTGACTGCAACCGTGTCTATTACCCGTCTCTCCTCTGCGAGCACAGATTTACAGTTCAACACCGCACACTTTCGACTCTCCGTCCTTCTCTTTTTTGTTTTGGACGTTCACTAATATTCTACTTCCTCAGGTCACAGTGGACACAGTCTCTATATGGCGAGAAGAAGCTCTAAGTCGTCCAAGTCTTATTCGTTGTTCCTTTATGCCCATCTAGAAGTTTGTCGACATTTAGAGAAAGAAGTGTTGACTCTACCGTAGGGATACTTGACGGAAGTCGAGGTGTAGACTCTGTCGTCCTTCTACTGTTACGTAACTAAAAACTGTCTCCTACCAGTCAGAGGTCTTTGTGACACTTTAGACCTAGAGAACAAAGGTCTCCTAGTGACCGTAAAAATATCTTGTACTTACGAAAGGATTTCCAGTCGTCAGGTGTCATTACCCCTCCTCGTTATTTGAACCCGTCCGACACTTGGAAAACACCTTTTCCCAGGCCACGGAAACTCTTAAATTATCTATGTACCTGTGTGGTACTTACGGACTGGACTTCCCACTTCCCTCTCTGGAAACAATGATCAGTAGTCCCACTCATCACCGGTCGGTCGGTTCTGAACCAGGGGAGGTCACTATAAGTGTACGCACTCAGTGACTACCTCTCCGGACCACCGTCCCCGAAAGTATTCGATCGTTCCTTCTGTCTCGAGAGGTCCCACACACGTTACACACGTAGAGTCTGTTTAGGGTGTGACCCGTCCTCGCATCTCAGCCTGGACGAGTCAAGGAGGAGACTAGAATATTGTACAGGTAGTGGTGTGTATGTGTGTACCCAAGACTAAATCGGGGAACTTCTATTTTTGGTCGACACTTGTGCATCTCAAAATATAATAGAGGACACTGTGTCGTCTCGATACTCTATCTACACATCGGAAAATTGTCCCCTCCTCTGCCTTTCCGTCTTTATAATCCGTTAGATGTACACTACCCAACAAGATCGTAGTTGGATGTTACACCCCTTAAAGGGTCTAGAGAAAGGCATACATACACCAAGACTCAATCTCAACCGGTTTTTACTTCAACACTCTCGAAACCCGCCACTTCACTTTGTCACCAATCTCTACGGCTATTCCTTGATCGTCTTCCGAAACCAAACAGACGAGAAACGACAGACCACGGGTCGAGAGAAAGGGTTAACGGTCCAGGGCCCCAGGGGTGGTCTACGAACGCTCAGGTAGGACGTCTGGAACGAAGGGACAGACGGGGTGTTTACACATTCCAGATTAAGGACATTATCTATAATGACGACAGATTATGAGTCTCAAAGTGAGGGTTTGAGCTTAAGACTGACTATATAAATGGATACCGGTTGGTCGAATCTTCGCGACAAAGATAAGATGTATTTGAAAACTAAAAAAGGTAAGACGGTAACGTAAGATGACACAATTTTAAGGAGGAAAAAAATTGTAGGAAAGAACTTGTAATATGTACAAGTAAAAATTCTCTTAAAAGGATTTCGAATACGGAACTTGACTTTTAACTTCTCAACCAACATTACCACCTTTTAGTAGCAGATAACTTTCTGAATACGAAATGTTCTTATTGTCTTTATGGAGGAATGTTTTATCTGAAGACTTTCTGATAACAACTAACCTTAATTATACGTACTCTCTATGATTGAACTACCCTCCAATATCCTTCAGTAGACCGTAAATTTTAAGTGGGACTCATCAAGCATTACTGTGTAGATAGCTTTGCAAACAGTGAAACAACTAAAAGTTTCTTAAGTGAACCGAAGTAATCAAATAATAAAAAGTCAAGAGATAAATTAAATAAGACGAGACAAGAGAAAAAGGAAGACGAACGAAACCTAAATCAAACGAGAAGGAAACACTCGAAAAATTCCACCTTACAATCCCATGACTAACTCTTCGAAAAAGAATTATATGAAATGTCGGTACTAAAAGGGAGGTTCGGGACGAAAGTGACGGAGGGTATTCAAAACCACACAAAACAAAAGTAAAATTAAATCGAGTCTCATAAAAAATTTAAAGAGAACACCAAAGAAGAAATTAGGTAACTAACGAAGACTCACACAACAAATTAAAGGTGTATAAACCATACTTAAAAGGTCAAAAAGTAGACAATAACCAAAGATAACCAAATAATAAGTAGGGTAACACCAGTCTTTTCAATGAAACATACAAAGAGTATATAATTTTAAATTCTGAACAAAACACCGGATTGTATACCAGACAAGACTGATTACAAGGGACACGTGACCTCCCCTTACACAGAAGACGACGACGACCCACCTCTCGAGATATCTTCAAACATTGTTAAGTAGTACATGGAACTAAAGGTTGTATCGCAAGGTTCGTCTTCTACGGTCACGACAGTTGAGTTGTGTTGTGTGCACGTCTTAGGTTACGGAGAAAAATAAATCAAAGAAAAAAGTCAATAAAAAGACAGACATTTTGTAACAGTTAAGGTCCAAATTTATATTTGTACATAAGAAACCCGACAGAGATAGATTTTCCTAGACAACAGGGTCTCTGGTAAGTTAACATAAAGAGTGTTAAGATCATTAAAGACTTTTACCATAAGAGAAGTGGACTTTATAGTAAAACGGAACTAAAGGTAAATTATGTGAAATATTTAAACGTATATTTTGATTCCTTCCTGTGTCGACGTCCTTTGTGACCTGAGGCAAGAGAGTCCTACAGACACATACAACTGAGTATCCATTTATTCGAGACCCTCGGGTCTCTATATTATATTACTAATCCTTACTAATAGGGGGAGGGTCCTGGGAAATGGTGTGGTAGGGATTTCACGACTCTTACCGAGTGTAAACGTACAAACAGATGACTGGGCCCACCACCCCACACCTCTTACCCTCGTACCACACTTTTGTATTTCGTGAGATACTTGATTCTAGGTCTTGGATAATTTCACGTTTGACGTAGTCTTCGGTGTACTTTGGTTCCTTCTATTTAGTTCTCTACTGTCGTACACACACTACACTAGAACTTTATGGAGGGGCACATAATATACTTTGTTTATATCCAACAACCTTTCTCTATACCCTAATTTCAAGATCGACTTACTACAGTCTGTACAAATAACCTGAGATCCTCGGAGCACGGAAGTAGATACGTCATTATCCCTATCAATGTGGGTGAGTTCACTAAACGACATTAGTAATCGTCGTTATAGAATTTATGGACCGGTAGTCTGAAAGGAAGGAGACTGGTAGTCAAGGAAGAGAAACTGGTGGACTGGGAGGAGGGAGACTGGTCGTCTGGGAGGAGGGAGACTGGTCGTCTGGGAGAAGGGAGACTGGGAATCCAGGAGAAGGGAGACTGGGAACCCAGGAGGAGGGAGACTGGTGGTCTGGGAGGAGGGAGACTGGGAGTCCAGGAGGAGGGAGAGTGGGAGTCCAGGAGGAGGGAGACTGGTCGTCTGGGAGAAGGGAGACTGGGAGTCCAGGAGGAAGGAGACTGGGAGTCCAGGAGGAAGGAGACTGGGAGTCCAGGAGGAGGGAGACTGGGAGCCCAGGAGGAAGGAGACTGGGAGCCCAGGAGGAGGGAGACTGGGAGTCTAGGAGGAGGGAGAGTGGGAGCCCAGGAGGAGGGAGACTGGTCGTCTGGGAGAAGGGAGACTGGGAGTCCAGGAGGAAGGAGACTGGGAGTCCAGGAGGAGGGAGAGTGGGAGCCCAGGAGGGGCGAGACCGGTCGTCCGGGGGAAGGGAGACCGGTCGTCCGGGGGAAGGAACGAGAGGGGTCGTCGGCAGCGCACTCAGACTTCGTACGTCGGACGTCGAACGTCCCGGCCTAGGGACCCGACAAAAACCTTCGTTAGTCGTGACGTAGGTTCACGGACGTCAACTCGACTGTCTGTGTGACCCCAACAAATAATGTTCCTTTCCTTCAGAGACCCCCTTTGGTTAACAATTGTTTCTTGTACTTGGGGGTACCTGACTTGACGGCAGTCGGGAGGGGCTTCGGAAGGTACAAACTGGGCGTAGTTCCTTAACGTAGTCGTTTGAGGACGGACGAGGGCCACGAGGTACCGGTCTCGCCGGAGAAGGAAGTTTCACTCGAACGTCCTCGGACCCCACGTGTCCACGTGCCGACCACTCCCCTGTATACCCTTCCGGTCACACCGGCCTCGTCCTCCTCACCGTTCGCTATCACTGTGTACTTCTCCCCGGGTCTAGGTCTCGTCCGTTCCCCAATCGTGAGAGGACACTGAACCTTCCCGCGACCGACCCGTCCGTCCCTCCTCATCTACCGAGTGTTTGTATGACTTTTGTTTGTTTTTCTTTGTGTGTTCGACGATTACCTAAACTGAACGTCCGTCCCCCCACCCTTTTTGATACTACAATAGACACAAAAACAAAAACAAAAGTAAAAAGTTCGTTAGTCAAATTATAACTATGGGAAAAGAGGTCGACTCTTCTACTTCTGTTCCTGTCAAAGAAACCACGTCTATGGTCACTGATACCTCGACCCTGTGGAGACTCTACGGGTCCACCGTTACGGACGAGAGAAAAGGAGCCCCCTTTCTAGTCCGTCTTCATTTCGTACCCTCATGAATCGTTGTCTATCCTGCACCTCGGTTCATCACTGACAAGCGTTGATCTTTGTTTTCCGTCTGTTTTTCTCTCAAGTTAAGTCAGGTCAAGTGAAGTCAGGGAGTCAGCACACACTGACAAACGTTGGAGTACTTGGCGTCGTGGGGTCCGGAGGGACAGGTAGTGGTTGACGAACTCAGGTGTGTTTGAGTACAGGTAACTCAACCACTACGGTAGGTTGGTAGAGTAGGAGGCAACAGGGGAAGAGGAGGACGGGACTTAGAAAGGGTCGTGGTCCCACAAAAGTTTACTCAGTCGACAAACGTAGTCCACCGGTTTCATAACCTCAAAATCGGAGTCGTAGTCAGGAAGGTTACTTGTGAGTCCTGACTAGAGGAAATCCTCCCTGATCAACCTAGAGGAACGTCAGGTTCCCTGAGAGTTCTCAGAAGAGGTTGTGGTGTCAAGTTTTCGTAGTTAAGAAGCCACGAGTCGAAAGAAATATCAGGTTGAGAGTGTATAGGTACGTACGGATGACCTTTTTGGTATCGGAATTGATCTGTCTGGAAACAACGGTTTTATTACAGAGACGAAAAATTGTACGATAGATCCAACCAGTATTGAAAGGAACGTTCCTCATTCGTAGAAAATTAAAGTACCGACGTTAGTGGTAGACGTCACTAAAACCTCGAGGGGGTTTATTTCAGTCAGTGACAAAGGGGTAGATAAACGGTACTTCACTACCTTGACCTACGGTGCTAGAATCAATCTCAGACTCCTCCATAAGTCCACTCCAACCTCCCGTCTCCCTTTTGTTTTCAATACAATGTTTTCGATCGTACTCCTGTCTTTACACGGGAAACCAATGAGTCGTGTCTCCAGGACTCTCCCTGTCAAACGACTGTCGAGTGGTCCTCACCACCTTCAGTTTCGGTCTAACCTCCAGCAACTTCCCACTTACCCTCCACTCCTCCTCTCTGTTATAGCCCATCTACACTGAGACTCGGGTCTTACTCCGTCTCCGAAATGGTCCTGACTCACTTCCGTACTTGAGTTTAAGAGACTTCAGGGAAGTTTTAAGATGAACGAAGCGAAATACATGACGGACGTAAAGATTTTTAACATGCCGTTTCGATTTTTGTTTACACACCTTAAGACAATTATAGAATCGAAATGAAGACAATTCATTCTATATCAGTGTAATATTTCTTTGTGCTGACACTGCGGATTGCGTTACCGCACGTCATTAGGAGCATACTGACACTTTCCCGTCGCACGTACCCACACCCACGTACTTTGGACACCCACCGTCCAGATCTCTTTTTTATTTACACTACCCGTTAGATACGTACATCGTGTCGGAAAATATCATTACACTAGTAAGGCTGGGTGGAAGTCCCGACACGTACGTCACCAACAAAACGGTCACCTGTTTTTATTCCAAAGTACAATATGGAAGACGACCATGGACAGTCCACACCGTCGAGGGACCCAGGTCCTCGCTACGGGTCCCGATCTCTGGTCCCACTCCTATTACTCGAATGCCATGTCTCTACTTTTGTCTCTACTAGACACAAGACAACCTTTTTCGGATCTTAATTGTCCGGTGGTCCTTTAGTAGGAGTTCTGAGGAATCGTCTTAGTATTTGACGGGAGTACGTATACAGAAAAGGTGGAACTACATTCACACGTGACCGAACACCCTGAACTAACAATCCCAGAACAATCAATACATCAGCGAGGTCCTTAAGTTCCGTTGAAAGACGGACCTTCTTGGAATATACCTCTGTCGTGTGCGAAAGACTAAGAACTTAGGTAAAAAGTAATCGACAAGTGTAATTCACCGGGATGGAGGAACCTTTTGTTTCGTCCTCATACAATCTCTTTCCCGATAAAACATTAGATCTATTTATGAACCACGTTCCCAATAACTTGAACTTCCCCTCCATAATTCAGTCAATCGATCCTTAAACGTTGAAGAGACTTTAAGAAAAACCGAGGTCCTCTCCATTATTTAGATCTTTGACAGTTAAATGTTTGCACATTTGTCTTAAATGCAAAATCAACTGACTTATAGGTTGTCACCTTATCAATTCGACTTAACTATATTCCCCTTTTAACTGGATTTTCCTTCCCCTGGCACAGTAAATAGTAGGTCTACCCCTTCGAGTCAGTCTCTCCCCTTTCCCCTCGAGAGTCGAAAATACAGTTCTGTTGTCTGTAGCGGAACCAGTCAGAACCCCCTTCGGTCCTACTTGACAGTGGTAAACATTACCATTTGACACCAGAAACTACGATGATGATGTTGAGTGACTTCCGAGTCTACTACCGATCGTAAAAAAAATTTAATAGAAAAATAACTTCCTATTAACGAAATGTCTTAAAACGACAAAAGACAGTTTGGAGTTGTACTCAGTCGGTATCCATAAGTGCATGGGGAGGGACAACTTGGAGGGAGGGCAGAGGAAGGGGTTGGGTGGGGAGCTCCAATTACCGATCGTCAAAAATCGTTAAAAAATTTTACGAAGGGACCACCGAGTCAACCATTTCTTAGGTGGACGTCACTCCCTCTGGACCCAAACTAGGGACTCAACCCCCTCCCGTACCGATGGGTGAGGTCCTAAGAACGGACCTCTTAGGGGTACCTGTCTCCTCGGACCACCCGATGTCAGGTACCTCCACGTCTCAACCTGTGTTGACTTGCTGATTCGTGTTCGTTCAAAGAAATTTACAAGATGTAGAATTTATCTTTTATAGAGACACAAATAAATAGAAGCCAACGTGACCCAGAAGGAACGACGTAAAAAGACCGACGACACTCGCCATACGGGGAGTCACGTCGCGCGTCGGAAGAGAGACGCCGCCGAGGAGAACACCTTGCGTCCGGGTCCGTGTGCCCGACGTCATCAATGTCGTGGACCCGCGTCACCAACACCGAGTACCCGAGGTCTCGTGCCCGAGGCGTCAACACGTCGTGTCTGAACCAGCGAAGTGCCGCAAACTTTAGAAGGACCCGGTCACTAACTTGGCCACAGGGGACGTAACCGTCCCCCTAAGGGTAGGTGACATGTTTTTCCCTTCAGGTCGTTAATGCATAAAAAAATTTAATTCTAATACGCACAACAAAGGAATCTGTATTACGATAACGTGTGAACTGTCTGCTGTCATCTTACACTTACAACGAAAATATACGTGGTTGACAGTCGGAGAGCCAGCACAGGATGAGAAACACTGGGGTACCTGACATCGGGTAGTCCGAGGAAACAGACACCTTAAAAGGTCCGTTCTTATGACCTCTCCTAACGGTAAGGGAAGACGTCCCCTAGAAGGGTTGGATCTCTGACTTGGGCCCAGAGGACACAACGTCCGTCTAAGAAATGGTCGACTCGGGGGTCCCTTCGGGAAATATACGTGACTTCTTGATTTTTAAACACACTGAGTGAAGTAACGTTATAAATGAAATAACACCACTAGACCTTAACTTGGGTATTATAGAGACCACTCACTCATTTTCAGTGAGTCCAGTCCAGTCCAGTCAGGGAGTCAGTAAAGGCTGAGAAACGCTGGGGTACTTAACGTCGTGTGGTCCGGAGGGACAGGTAGTGGTTGAGGGACTCAAGTGAGTTTGAGTGTAGGTAGTTCAGGTACTACGGTAGGTCGGTAGAGTAGGAGACAACAGGGGAAGAGGAGGACGGGGGTTAGGGAGGGTCGTAGTCTCAGAAAAGGTTACTCAGTTGAGAAGCGTACTCCACCGGTTTCATGGCCTCAAAGTCGAAATCGTAGTAAGGAAGGTTTCTTTAGGGTCTCGACTAGAGGAAGTCTTACCTGACCAACCTAGAGGAACGTCAGGTTCCCTGAGAGTTCTCAGAAGAGGTTGTGGTGTCAAGTTTTCGTAGTTAAGAAGCCGCGAGTCGAAAGAAGTGTCAGGTTGAGAGTGTAGGTAGGTACTGATGACCTTTTTAGTATCGGAACTGATCTACCTGGAAACAACGGTTTCATTACAGAGACTAAAACTTATACGATAGATCCAACCAGTATTGAAAGAAAGGTTCCTCCTTCACAGAAANGTGTCAGGTTGAGAGTGTAGGTATGTACTGATGACCTTTTTAGTATCGGAACTGATCTACCTGGAAACAACGGTTTCATTACAGAGACTAAAACTTATACGATAGATCCAACCAGTATTGAAAGAAAGGTTCCTCCTTCACAGAAAATTAAAGTACCGACGTTAGTGGTAGACGTCACTAAAACCTCGGGTCTTTTTATCAGACTGTGACAAAGGTGACAAAGGGGTAGACAAAGGGTACTTCACTACCCTAACCTACGGTACTAGAAGCAAAAGACTTACAACTCGAAATTCGGTTGAAAAAGTGAAAGGAGAAAGTGAAAGGAGTTCTCCGAAAAATCAAGCAGAAGTGAAAGACAGTATTCCCACCACAGTAGACGTATAGACTCCAATAAATATAAAGAGGGCCGTCAGAACTAAGGTCGAACACAAAGAAGGTCAGGTCGCAAAGAGTACTACATGAGACGTATCTTCAATTTATTGGCCCCACTGTTATATGTCGGAACTACATGAGGAAAAGGATAAACCTTGGTCAGACAACAAGGTACAGGTCAAGATTGACAACGAAGGACTGGACGTCTATCCAAAGAGTTCTCCGTCCAGTCCACGAGACCATAAGGGTAGAGAAAGTGTTAAAAGGTGAGTCAGAACAGGTTGAGAAACACTGGGGCTCCTGTTACATATGTCAGACACCTGAAGAGGTCCGGTCTTATGACCCCACCCATCGGTAAGGGAAGAGGTCCCCTAGAAGGGTTGGGTCCAGAGGAGGTAACTTCCGCCGAAGAAATGGTCAACCCGGTGGTCCCTTCGGGTATTATCGAGGTTCCAGACGGACATACTTACATTCCCACTCCAATACACAGTCATATTTATATTCATATCTGTAATCTATTCTATGTCTCTATTTCGATCTTAGCCGACAGGCTCTACACCGTTTCTGTCGACGACCCGTTTAGGGGTACCTTCGACCCCACCTACAAAAATCCAGAAAGGTTTCGTGGAACGGTCGTCTCTTTACTAAAAGGACAGTCCACGTCGCTCTTAGTTGTACTTGTATTTACTGCACCCTACGAAATTGTTTGTCTACTTACTAGACCCTCAGTCGACCATAGTCTAAGTCTTAGTTCTTGGTCACAGAATTGACTCCCTCGAACCCGTTTGTTGAGTTGAGGACCCAGAATGGAAACGCAAACCCCCTCCACACCCAATATAGAGATAAATGGTAGTTAAGACGTCCTACCAGTTTATACAATGCTCCCCTCTTCTACCAGCGCATTCGCGAGATCTAGCATACGTCTGTGAATGAAGGAATACCATTCTGACTTGGATAAAATCCGACGACACTTCGAAGGTCTTCCGTCCCACACATACCCACACATACGTGCACACACACACGTACGATTCAACACAGACTAAGAAACCTGAAATCGGTCCCTAACTTGGACACGCAGAAACTCAGAGGACGGAACCGTCCAGATAAGAAATGGTGGTCACGGTGGACCCTTCGAGTGCCACTTTCCACTTTCACAATCAGTAAGTCAGCACAGACTGAGAAACGTTGGGGTACCCGATTTCGGGGGGTCTGAGCAGACAGACACCCTAAGAGGTCCGTCCTTATGACCTTACCCAACAATAAAGGAGGAGGTTCCCTAGAAGGACTGAGTCCCTAGTTTGGACCCAGAGGACGGGACGTCCGTCTAAGAAATGGCAGACTTGGTGGTCCCTTCGGACCGTTCGGGTGTCGAGACTGAATTACCGGAGTTGTAAGCACAAAGTTCCTCATAGGCGACACTGACTACTGTAGGTCTGGTACAACCCTTTTGACTTACCTACTAGACCTTCCCAAAAAAGGAATACTACAAGAGACCGATACCGACGTATCTCTTCAACTGTACTCTTAAAGTTAAATTCCCAGGTGTAACGACAGAGTTCGTCTCGAGACACGCTACTCTTTCCGGGTAAAACCTTTATCCAGTAGAAGTCGACGAAAGACAGAAGACAAGACATTAATATCACACGTAGTCCTTTCAGTAGCGTTGGATGAACCTCTCATAACCAAATGGTCTTACAAACTAATTTAGTTATAAACCTTACCATCCCCTGAAAAGAGCGTGATTAATGTACCTCTCCTTGGTTACGACAGACACCCTTATTTTCCCTTTCCAAACGAGCAATACCTTTAGTTCCACTGAATTCCCTCTTTTGTAAAACTTTTCTACGGGAAACCTAAGACCGAACCCATACCGATTACCTCTCTATGAGCTCCTCTTTTCTTATTTGGTAGAATAGTTTGAAATATATTTAAGATTAATAGTATCTATACTCAGCCCGTCAACTAACTAAACGACCAGTATGGCAACCGAGTAGCAACAAGATTCATAAGGAGAAGGTCGTTCACTCCACAAACTATAGAAGTTTCCTCTACTCTGACATCAATAACGGACTCTAGGTCATGAGTCAACCCGAATCGGGCGACTCGTCTATGTCACCTCCCAGGGGTAGGAGAGGTGGAGAGCCTGATGTCTGACCGCTGCCCGGGACGGGAGACGTAAGGGAGGAAAGGTACCCAGACGGGAGGGTGGTAGGGTGGAGGCGTCCTGGGGGTAAGTAGGGTAAGAAGAAGGAGGAGAGACACCGGCGTGGAGAGGGGACCACCGAGTCTGGTATTTCTTAGGCGGACGTTACGTCCTCTGGACCGAAGCTAGGTACCCGACCCTTCTAGGGGACCTCTTCCCTTACCGTTGGGTGAGGTCAAAAGAATGGACCTTTTAAGGTTTCTGTCTCATCGGACCACTCGATATCGGGTACCTGAGAGTTTCTCAGTCTGTGCTGACTCGTTGAGTGTGTGTGTGTGTGTGTGTGTGTGTGCGAGTAGAGACGGAGTAGGGGAGAGAGGTAAAGGTATTAGAACATTCTCCGTAGACGGATGAGAAAGACGGTTACGTAAACCACTCTTTTTTTTTTTCCTAAAAAGTGCAGAAGTCACCCAAAGATACCGGAAGTACTATTTCAGACGACGACCCAGTTCCTGTCTCTCGGACGGGAGTACCAACCGGGGTAGGAAGTGTCACGGTGTCCGGGTTGACACTGCGTCGAGTGGTCTCGGAAGACAGTCCTCGCCACAGGAGGCAGTCCTGCCCGTCCACGAGGTTCCTTCTCCTGTTGCCCTACGAGCAGGAGTCTCCTGAGGGTGCGGTCTCTCTCCCCTGGTCGCTCCTCCTCGAAATCTTCGTCGAGCGCCACTGTCGTCAGGTCGTGCGTCGTACGATAACGACCCCTTTGTGTCTATTCAAGAGGAGGAGGTTGAAGGATTGCAGTGTCGAAACTATGGTAGACCCCGGGCAGCTTCTTCTCTGGTTGACTCTCTTCACACTCAGAAGTTCTCCCTTTTACTGTTCCTGCCCCGACAAGATTCAGACCTCTCCGTCCAAGGGACGGTATAGACCCTGTCTTCAAGAAAAGTTACCACGAAAACTTAGCTCCCCTGTGTGGACTGGCGAGCGAAGACATTCGCCACTGAGTAGGAACACCGTGACTGAACCGGAGCAAGGGCCTCCGTCTCTTGGTTGAGTCACCGCGGGTGCCCTGGGACGTTCGGAGAGAGTCCGAGGTAGGTGGAGGGAGCCGGAGACGTCTAGTCCAGGTGTAGGGCGGACCCTCGGCCAACTACCCTACTCTACTCTGCGTGGGGTCCGACCTGTCGAAGGTCTTGGTCTCACCACTCTTGAGTACGGGCCTTCGGGGTCTTCAGACTAAGTCCCTCCCAGAAGTACCTGAACTCGTCTCGACGGGGATCATTCAGAGACTGAACCTGTGTAAAGGAGGGAGACCTACTTCAAACCGAGACTTAGGACTCTACACATCAAAGGTCCATAGTGGGTCCCCTTGGAGTCCTTGTGTTCAGTTGTTCCTCTTAAGAAGGGACCGACACACAGAGGAGGGGGAACCCCGACTCTATCAGAAAGATCGTCTCTTGGGGTCCCTCCTGAGTGTTGATCCCCTACCTTCAGAGACCTTGAGACTAGAGAACGGGTGACGGAAGAGGAGAACTATTACCCCAATAATGGAAACAGGCGTCTACGAAAGTACCTCTCCACTACCACGTCCCTGGGGGCGTACACCAGACCTCTCTTCCTTACTCTACGACACTCCTTTACCGGTCCAGGGGTCTAGACGAGCAAGGGTGCCCGAGGGAAGGAGCACCAGGACGAGCGCAAGGTAGGGCCCGAGTGGGTGTGAAGTGCCCCAGTCCGTGTATGTCTTGGGTTCACCACGCACTGAGACTCCGACAAAGAGAAGGGGGTCGACAGAGCACAGGAGACTAGGGACGACCATAGCGGTCGAAGGGGATGTACCCTCGTCCACAAGTGAAGTAAAGGACACACGTGTGTGAAGGACACTCACAAGTCAAAACAAACGAGGAGGACACACGTGTGAATGACGTGTGAGTGAGGTCTGTGTGTCCTACGGAAAGGGAGGAACCCTGTGTAACAAGAGGGTCTGAACGTGGAGAGGGTTACGGTCAAGTAGGAGGTATAGAGAGTAATTCATAACTACCAGGGGGACACTACACGAAAACAACTCTGGACGTAAAAAAAGAACCACTATAAATAACTCTCCCTAGTAATAAATTACTGTCAACTGTAATGGGGACGGACCTTGATGTTAAGGTCCTACTGTCTTGATTCAGCCGTAACAAGAAACGTCTTAGAGGTCCCAGTCGTTAAGGACTGAAGTGGTTTACAAAGAATAGACTTACCTATATAATATCGACCCTAAAGAGAGGAATCCTCCTTATTAATTCAAATATAGTAACAGAACCCAATAATCCCATATAGAATATGTTCCCTTCAAACACAATTGTGTGGTCTGAGTAACTAAAGAGACGTCAGACTGTGTGAGGATTCCTCCAATGTCTTAGAAATAAGGTCCAAAAACCTTTCCACCTCTCATCATCAGCACATACCTACACTCTCAACATGGTATCTCTTCCGACTCGTGACTTCTTAACTACGAAAACTTGACACCACAACCTCTTCTGAGAACTCTCAGGGAACCTGACGTTTCTCTAGGTTGGTCAGGTAGGATTTCCTTTAGTCAGGACTTATAAGTAACCTTCCTACCTACGACTCCGACTTTGAGGTTGTGAAACCGGTGGACTACGTTTCTCGACTGAGTGACCTTTTCTGACACTACGACCCTTTCTAACTTCCGTCCGTTTCCCCTACTGTCCCCTACCGTAGTGGGTGAGTCACCTGTATTCAAACTCATTCGAGGTCCTCAACCACTACCTGTCCCTCCGGACCACACGACGACAAGTACCCCAGCGTTTCTCAGTCTGTGCTGACTCACTGACTTGACTCGACTTGACTCCAAAGTGACTCAAAGTAAATCTGTCCACCGTCATACACACGGGAAATGCGTTCTGTAAAAGACTGTGTCTAGTGAACACTTAGAAGGCTGAGGATTTTACGAGAGTGCTCGAGAAGTTATAGGACAGGGAGTGACCTCAGGACCTTCTACAGAAAATCTTTAGAACTGAGTATCAAGGAGACTCTGTCACAAGGACTCTTTCCATTTTACAATAGTGGTTTTGGCACCTGGGACTACTTTTCCTCTACTAGCAAATCCGTCCTAAGACTTTTTTCGAAGGGACGACCGAGTCTCCAATTTGGTAGACGGACCTTACGTCCTCTGGGCCCAAGTTAGGGACCCAGTCCTTCTAGGGGACCCCTTTCTTTACCGTGGGGTGAGGTCATGAGAACGGACCTCTTAGGGTACCTACCTCCTCGGACCATCCGATGTCAGGTACCCTAGTGTTTCTCAGCCTGTGCTGACTCGCTGAAGTGAGTGAGTTATCCATGGATTACCACTGAATCGTCATTTCTTAGACGGACATTACGTCCTACGGACCCAAACTAGGGACCCAACCCTTCTAGGGGACCTCCTCCTTTACCGTTGGGTGAGGTCTTGAGAACGGACCCTTTAGGGTACCTATCTCCTCGGACCACCCGAAGTCAGGTACCCCAACGTTTTGTCGACCCACGCTGAATCGCTGATTCGTCGTCGTCACATGTGTACAGTTGGGGACAGAGGTCGGAGGGTGAGGAAGGGGGGAACCACAGGTATGTAACAAGAGACACAGATGCATCCTACGAAGACTTCGGAAGAAAGTCCGGCTTAGAGACTTGAGTCGACGTAGCCGGAGACCGGACAGGTCAAATCCCGAAGAGAGTAGCGGAGGGGGACTTATCGGGAACCACCTCACTTCCGGTACGACCTTTGATCGCGAGACGGGGAGCCTTGGGCGGACAGAGTACCGGAGACGTCGGGAGGAGAACGGCCGAGTGAGCCGGGGAGGCTCAGGGGACAAGACGTAGGTAGTGTGTTTTCCTCTGGGCCCTCCCTAGGGTCCCTACACCCGCAGGTCAGTTGTCGAGGAAGTCTCGGAGTAAGACCACTACTTTATACCATAAAGATGTATCACTTCGGAGACTTCCTACCACAATGTCTCTTTTCAGAATCGAGTGTCTCGTCCCTTCTTGGCCAACCGACCGTAGTCGTAGAGACGGTTCCCAGGCACCACGAAACGTGGGCCCTCGTGCCACGGTCCCCCTCCCGTCGACACCCGACCCACCCACCCTACATTAATAACACAACCTTTCTCGGGTTCGGGGAACCTAACTGTGTGTGGAAGGGACAACTCCTTCCACGAGTTCCTCACGACACTGGAAGTAAAGGGGAGAGGGCCCCGTGTCTCGGTTGTGTGTGGTGCCCTTTACAGAAGGCACTAACTTTAACTTCCACTGACATCAGACGTCCCCACACTGGGTGCGTCGAAGATGGAGGTCTTCCGGACCCGGAAAAGACGGAGGGACGGGGGTAAATCTTATGTGACACAGGACACAACGGAGGGGTGGGGTTGGGTTTGAAATCGACTACATTAAAGGTCCCAGGCCCTAATCAGACAAGTTCGGGTCCCAGAGACCTTCTTTTCTTTCTCCAGTTAAAGATATTTAACGGTCGGACCGAAGACGAGGGACAGACAAAGGACCCTTGGGTATGGGGAGGAAACGTTTGCTCCACAAAAATACTTGTCTTTTGTACACCTGAAATGACGAACCGAATGAGCGAGCCTTCAAGTAATTTTCGAACGGATGTACGGTCAGTGTCCAAAAATGTTCTGTGTCAGTTCTACAAAGCACACATCCCACGGTTATTTGTGTGAGGAGTGTCTTCCTTGACCATGACAAATACATTTCTTCTGTAAATCAAGTTCACTTAACGGCAAGTCAGTGAGTTAGTACAGACTGAGAAACGTTAGGGCACCTGATATCGGACGGTCCAAGGAGGTAGGAAGTGACAGAGACCTCAAACGAATTTGAGTACACGAAGCTGAGCTACTCCGGTAGGTTGGTCGAGTAGGAGACAGCAGGGGAAGAGGAGAACGGAAGTCAGAAAGGGTCGTAGTCCCAGAAAAGGTTACTCAACCGAGAAGTGTCGTCCACCGGTTTCAAAACCTCAAAGTCGAAGTCGTAGTCAGGAGGGTTACACACAAGTTCCATCTAAAGGAAAACCTAACTGACTAAACTAGAAGAACGATAAGTTCCCTGAGAGTTCTCGGAAGAGGTCGTAGTGTTAAGTTTTCGTAGTTAAGAAACCACGAGTCGGAAGAAAAATCAGGTTGAGAGTGTAGGTATGTACTGATGACCTTTTTGGTATCGAAACTGATTTACCTGGAAACAGTCATTTCATTACAGGGACGAAAAATTATATGGTAGATTCAAACAGTATCGAAAAGAAGGTTCCTCGTTCACAGAGAAATCAAACACCGACGTCAGTGGTAGGTGTCACTAAAAACTTGGTTTCCTTTATTTTAAACAGTAACAAAGGTGAAAGAGGGGTAGAGAAACGGTATTCCACTACCCTGGTCTATGGTACTAGAATCAAAAAACTTACAACTCAAAATTCGGTCGAAAAAGTGAGAGTAGTTTATCGTTTAATCTGTCACGACCTGACACGGAAACTTCCACGAAAAAACCCTCTTTCTATAAACCGTTTGAAGTTCTAAGAACCACCGAGTCGACTAATTCTCATACAGACACCACGTCCTCTGGACCCAAGCTAGCGACCCAGCCCTTCTAAGGGGACCTCCTCCCGTACCGTAAGGTGAGGTCATAAGAGTGGACCTCTTAGGGGTACCTGTCTCCTCGGACCGCCCGACGTCAGGGACCCCAGTGTTTCCCAGCCTGTGCTCACTCGTTGATTTGTGTCGTGTCGTGCTCTATGAACCACTCTTCGAACCTAGTGTGTCCATTGAGGGATATTATCTGTGTCTATCTCTGTGAGTAGGACATAGGCGGGCCGAGTGGACGTACCATGTCTAGGTGCCCACTCTGTGGTTCACTTAGGGAACTCGAACAGGTGGCACCTGGAATTAACGACAGTACTTGTTATCCTAGTCGGTACTAGGACCTAGTCGATGCTTTGGGTATAACAGTGTGGGATCCGGACACCGGTGTCCACTTTACTGTTTCCGACCTTTCTTTTTTCACGGGTTTTACGACGGTACACGAACCAAACCTCCTCCGCTGTTGGCGTCGGTCACTCAGACTCGGTGACAAAAAGATTTGACTAAAAAAAAAAATTTATAATTAACTCGTCTCGTCGGTAACTACACTTCGGTCCAGTCGTGTTTCTCGTAGGTCCGGACAGTTCCCTGACTTCACTTACTTGTCGCAGTGGATTGTCTATTTACGGACTTATCAAGGGTGTTCCCTTGTACAATCACTGGGCTCTTTGTGGACTCGGGTTTTGTGGAAGACGGGGTCGTCCCCGTCGGACTTAAGGACACCGGGGGTAGGGTAGGTGCACATTGTCTTTCTCGGGGAGGAAAGAGGATTCTCGGATCCTGCACCCGGACGGTCGGAGTCTCCTCCAAGAGTCCGTCACCCATCCCGTCCTTCCCGTGACGACGGATCCACTAAGTGCCCGGGACTCACGACATTCCCCAGGTCTCTCTGCGTCGACGAGGTGACTGTCGGGCATTCGGAAGGGGTTGAGGAGGGGAGTAAGGTAGGTATCAAATACGGTCTGGTGTCGGTGCGTCTCCAGAGGAAACGTAGGAGAAGAACGGAGGTCAGGCACTACGAGATCGGTTACGGGCGTCGGTCACCGGACTCTCTATCTTTACCGTAACGGGAACCCGTGTTCCCCGGAAGGGTCTACCACCATCACCATTTCTTGGGTGGACGGTTACGTCCTCTGTATTCTCTGTACCCAAGTTAGGAACCCAACCCTTCTAGGGGACCTCCTCCCGTACCGTTGGGTGAGGTCATAAGAATGGACCTCTTAGGGTACCTGTCTCCTCGGACCACCCGATACCAGGTGACCCAGTGTTTTTCAGCCTGTGCTGACTTCGTTGAATCGTGTAACCCGTGTTTTCTCCAGTTTCACGAGGTAACGGGAGGATAGATGCACTGGAAGTTTCCTGTCAGGATAGAGACGTACGTCTGGTCCAAGTGGGTTACATCGACTGAACCGAAGGTCAAAGACGAAGACCAAGGCCCACAAGAACTTAGGACTCTCACTCGTCACTGTCCCTCGGGGCGACTCACTTTCACAGTGGTCACAGACAACCCTTCTACGGGTAGTCTCCCGGCGACCCTCACCGGTCGCTGAGCGACGGGGCAGACCGTGGAAGACGAGAATGGGACAGAGGATGTGGAGAGAAGAAAGTAGATTTTGCGGGTGGGTTCCTCGGGTGAGGTCTCAAGTGTAAAGACGAAACATATGAGGTTAGTCTTTAGAGTAAACGTACGTAAAAATTTCTTCTCAGGTCTAGACTAATTTGGTGGTTGTGACAATCGTGCATACTTAGGTGTATAATGTCTTTCTCTCCGGTTTATAGGGTTTCTCCAATTAGAATAAGTGTGGTTCAAACGAGACATTTAAAGTATTCTATTAGTGCATTTGCACCCCTTGAGAAGTGACATAATATTAAGTGCGGTGAACGGGACATGTTCGGGTTTCTCGACTAAAATCCTTAGGAAATTTTACGGTTCTCCTAAGTCGAACAATCGTAGAAATAATTTTACGGTCGTATATATCCTATTAGATTTTATAAATGGATCGGGATAGATTTAGGTACCTTGAAATCTTTACATTCAAATTTTTTTTCTCAGTGCAGATAATTAAAACAAGTCAGTGATTCAGTACAGGCTGGGTTACCTGACGTCCCACGGTCCGAGGAGATAGGAGCTGACAGAGGGCCTCAAACGAGTTTGGGTACAGGTAGCTCAGTCACTACGGTAGGTTGACAGAGTAGGAGACAGTGGGGGAAGAGGAGGACGGGAGTCAGTAAGGGTCGTAGTCCCAGAAAAGACCACTCAACCGAGAAGTGTAGTCCGCCGGGCTCATAACCTCGATGCGAAGATTATTATCGTGTCACTAATTGACGCCACTAACATCTTAACGGCGTTTAGGAAAAACCTTCATCCGTCTCATATTTATTTAATGGACCATATATTTATTCTACAGACTTCGAAACACTGGAAGACTAAGAGCCCAAAGATAGATAGTACAATCTTTATTTCGAGTGATTCAATAGGAACTTCAAGGGACTTACATCTTAAGATACCCAAAAGACACTTAGGGTCCAATTCAACTTCCGGTAAACCGAAAACTGAAACAACTGTCAGAAAACGGTTTCATCTCAGGTGACAGGACGGTTCAAGTACAGGATCACAATTTCCCGAGACCCCAATAGGTGTCTGTTTGGGAGTCTAAACCCCCTCACACCTACACACCTGACTACAACCGATGTTGAGAACACATACCTCTGTCACTATAAGCTAAAATCTTTCGACAGTGACTATCAAATAAAAGAAAGAGATGACTTCTTGCATCTCCGTAAGTTACACAAAGTACGGAGAAGAAAGGGAACTGGGAGGTGTCACTTAGGGGCCACCAAAATGTCCACCTCTGTGTCTCTCAAGACGGAGCGAATGGACTCAAAGACCTTTGCAGTCTTAAAAAACTGGTAGGTGACACGAAACCTACGTCATCGACGAGTGACCTATAATAAATTTACTTACCTACTTATTCGTTTGTTTACTTACCTATTTAAGCCACGTACAAGGACTCGGGGAAAGACTCAGGACCTACACAAAACGGTGGGAGACAACGAAGACGAAGAAACATTTGGACTAACGGTCTTACTGGAAGTATCGAGAAGAGTCGGGGCTCCTGTTGACGTAAACGTGGTCTGATCGTAAAGACAGAGTCTCTTCCGCTACCGGGGGGGAGGTCGTGAGAACGGACCTTTTAGGGTACCTGTCTCCTCGGACCACCCGGCGTCAGGTACCTCAGCGATTCTCAGCCTGTGCTGACTTGCTGAAGTGAAAGTGAAAAGTGAAAGTACGTAACCTCTTCCTTTACCGTTGGGTGAGGTCACAAGAACGGACCTCTTAGGGTCCCTACCCCCTCGGAGTACCCGACGGCAGATACCCCAGCGTGTCTCAACCTGTGCTGACTTCGCTGAATCGTCGTCGTCGTCGTCCCGAAGACAGACCCGAACACATGACACCAACGGAAAGGAAACATTTTTCTTTGAGAGTTCTTTTATAAAGAGTCACCAGGGTCTTATTCGTTATCTACCTTACAGCACCGTCAGGACTCTTTTCTCTACTCCTTCCCTAGTCTCTGTAATCATTGGTTCCCAAACCGAATAGTTACCCGAGTACAACTTTTACCTAAACCTACAGTCTACAACGGGACGTCCATTCCGGTTGACGAACTAGTGTCGTCAACAACAAATTACTGATTGAGTATGGGTCGCGAAACACCGGACTACTTGATACCGGGTGGTTCGAGGAGGCAGGTATCCATTTGTTTACTTACTTATTTAAACCACGCACAAGAACAGACCCTAAAGGGTTGGTTCGTATGATCTCGCCCAACGGTAAAGGAAGAGGTCACCTAGAAGGGTTGAGTCCCTAGTTTGTACTCAGAGGACGAACCGTCCGTCTAAGAAATGGTAACTCGGTCGTCCCTTCGGACGAACGGTGTCTTATTTAGTTCTTCTGGATTTCGATTGTGGGTCTTTCTCTGTAAGCGGTTTCATGTGTGTTAATTAATTCGTGGTGCATAAGTCACATGAGAATAGACACCGAATTTTAACTTTCTATGGTATAAGGACTCTTTCCATGTCTCCAATGGTGTTCTATTTGACTATTACTGGAACAGGAATTAAGGGATGCATAAGAGTCAATTCACCAAATTTATCACTATCTCCAACAATAAATATTCGTACAATCATCTTATAAACTCAAATTCACTTTAATTGTTTGACATGACTCATTCCCTATTCTTTCTCAATAAACCAACCGAGACCTATTAAATGAACCAAAATATAAACCCAAATATTTGACTTACGTATTTAGTTACCCGTCCATTTGTCACTTGTGTCTATATTTCTGTCAGTGTAAATAATAAATATTGCAAGGGGGTTTAGACATGTTTTTACCGTACACTTTTACTATTTAATATTGTAAGATACAATACTCTAACCCCCATAAAAACTTTCGATGTTTCATAATTTTATAGGGAGTAACGTAGAGTAGAAATTCTATTTTATATATAAACATCATAAATATGTAATAAATCAAAATAAGAAATATGTCAATTGACTTAAACCAACTTGAAAGTAACACTCTTTAAGATAAACATATTAACTCTTTTGATACCTTTAATTTAATTATACTAGACTCGGTGTATAGTAACCTTAGTAGTGATATTAAAAACGTAAAAGATGAGTAAAAATGTTTTGTTTCTCGTTCTATACTTTTATTTTTGGTGCGTTCGTAAATATACCCCCTCTTATTTTGTATTTAATACGGTTTTGACTGGACGAGCGTCCGTTTGTCGTAGTGTCGTTTACAATTAAACGGTCGTCACTTGTGTCAAGGTTTGACTGTGGATTTGTCGGAAGGTATACGGTCGTGTATTCCGAGTCTCTCGTCTAACAAGGTTCCAGTTTATTGGGATGTTTTACATAAGAAAAGATCATAGGATACGATTTATCGTCATCAGTCTGTGGATTCTCAAATGCTTTCGACACCCTTCATCGGATCCTAAAGTGCCAGTAGACGTCACGCTGCAGACATCCGACACTGCCAACGTCCCACCAGTGTTGACGAAAAACACACACCTTGAGACACGACCCGGGTCCTTTCCCCGGTCTTCTTCGTCTCAGTCGATGTGGGCCTTCATCTGTCCGTGTGTCAAGTCTTACACAACACCCAGGGCCCCCCCAGAAGGGGACAACTAGTGTTGACGACTTTTAAGATTTAGTTCTGAGGAACCGTCATGTGGAATCTCTAATACATTGTGCAACTTAGTCATGTTTAACGTCAGGAGAATCTTCTAAAGGGTCCGCCGTGATCACCATTTCTTGGACAGACGGTCACGTCCTCTGCATTTTCTGGGTCCAAGCTAGGGACCCAGACCTTCTAGGGGACCACCTCCCATAACGTTGGGTGAGGTCATAAGAACGGACCTTTTAGGGTACCTGTCTCCTCGGACCGCCCGAGGTGTTCCACCGTTTCTCAACGTGTACTGACTTCGTCGAATCGTACGTACGTGTCATCTAAGTTTCAGAAACTACATTGATCCCTTCTATTGAAATCTAGAGTTCATTTGAAGTTTCGTCAAACTGTAAAATAAAAACTTATTTGTTATATACAAATTCTTTCTTTTTATTCGTTCATTTTAAAAAACTAGATCAAGACACTTTTTTACGGTAACCATTAAACTATCCTAACGTAACTTATACATCTGACGGAACCCGTCATACCAGTAAAATTGTTATAACTAAGAAGGTTAGGTACTTGTGTCATACAGAAAGGTTGACACAGTAAAAATTAAAGAAAGTAATCTCAGAATGTCTAAAGATCATGTCTAGAAAACGAAGGAATCGACACAAATAAGAATCCATAAAACAAGAAAAACCACACTACTATTCACACCAATAATAGAATTAAAGACAAAGACTATAAAGTAACAAGAACATGTCTATACGTTCTCTAAAGACACATAATTAAAATATGCGACGGTGAAATGACTTAAATAACTACTCGAGATCATCAAAAGACCACCACAGAAATCCCAAAAGATACATATGTTAGTACAGTAGACGTCTGTACCTGTCAAAATGCAGAAGAAAAGGTTAAACCTAAGGAAAAAGAAGAGACTAAAGACACCGATCCTGAAGGTTTTTATGAGACTTGTTCTGTTTATGAACGGAACAAGAACTAGAATTTCCCTTACTAAAGTCGAAAAGTGACACCTCATACAATCGACACCCAAACAGTGTAGTTCATTTAATTTATGTTCAACCTTCTCTTTATACTTGCACTGGGGATTAGATTAGTGAGTTTCTGTAGTGACATTTGTCAAACCGTTTATAAGGAAGATGCTAAAAGATCCGTAGATACCCAGACAAAGGTCGATGTAGACAGATATAATGGTAATAAGTACGTATATTTATGCAAGTGAAATGTTTTTACCATAGTCAAACAAGACAGTGGAGAGACAAACGTATTTTTGATTAATCCTTGTAGAAAGGTTCAGTACTTCCTTTGTAGGTCTCTTCCGCTACCGTGGGGTGAGGTCGTGAGAACGGACCTTTTAGGGTACCCGCCTCCTCGGACGACCCGACGTCAGGTACCCCAGCGCTTCTTAACCTGTGCTGACTCGCTGAAGTGAAAGTGAAAAGTGAAAGTACGTAACCTCTTCCTTTACCGTTGGGTGAGGTCACAAGAACGGACCTCTTAGGGTCCCTGTCCTCGGACCACCCGACGGCAGATACCCCAACGTGTCTCAGCCTGTGCTGACTTCGCTGAATCGTCGTCGTCGTCGTCGTTCCTTCGTAGACAGAAAAAAAAAAAAAAAGAAAATAACCAAAACGGTATGTAACTGTACTTAGGTGGTGCCCACATGTACACAAGGGTTTGTACTTGGGGGGAGGGTGGAGGGTAGTGGCACGTGGTCGGGGTTCGTACGACATAGGACGCAGTCTGTATCTGACCACTAAGCTAAGAATGTACTATGATATGTACAATGTTACGGTAAAAATTTCCGAAGAACGTCAGCACAGAACCCGGGTGGAACCATCTAAAGTCGTGGGCCGCCCAAGGAGGACAATCAACGATACGACGGGTGTAGAGACGTGTAAATACAGGATCAGAGAAATCCTTTTCTAAAAACCTTCACCTTGCCCATCCAGTCTCAATACAAAAATTATGTAAACTAAACACGACCTTTAAAAAGAAAACCTTTTCACAGAAACTAAATATAAGAGTAGTCGACATATATTTTCTCGGAAAAATTAGTCTGGGAGAAGTTGTGTTCCACAATAAGAAGAATTAACAACGGTCAGACTATCCACCACTGATAATTAAACGTAAAATAACTAATTATTCATTCCAAATTAAAGAAGTACAAATAGCCGGTAACAAAAAGGAACGGAGAAGTACAGTAATAAGGACGTTAACCTACACTAAAAAAGGGATAAAGAGACGATAAATACATAAACAAACACATAAACAAATAGATGACACCACATAGAAAAAAAGTGTCTACATCGTCAGTGTAGGGTGGGGATAGAAATCAAATAATATACAGAAATTAACATAAATATAAAATTTGTAATTTTTTCAAAACTAAAAATACATCGGTTTAAGTGGTAACAAAGCGTAATACTAAGGATTGGAATTTATAAACCTTCGAAACACTTAAGTGAATAAATGGTCCTATGGATTCGATTTTGTGTCGCTACCCAAACTGTAACGGGGAGGATTTAGGTACTACTAAAGTAAACGTCCTTCTCAGTCACTTTATACCCATATCTAAGAAAACTATAAGTTTTCACTCTATAAAATCTTCCTTCCGTTTCAACTCAGGGTAGGTCACTATGTCATGGTCAACAACCTTCACCTTAAGGTTCTGTTGGGGGTCGATACCAAAGACCAGGGACAACGTGGGCGGACGAGAGGGTCACCGAGTCCCTTCGTGACTAAATACACGACGACACTTCCCCAAACGACTATATTAATTCCAGGGGGCAGTCAACTGGAAGTCCCTCTAGTAGGCCCATCCGACTACATTACGTGCTCGGGAAATTGTCGTCTCAAAGGAGACTGAGGGACATCTTCTCCTCAAGCTACCAGACGCACCGGACTTCTTTCGTGTTTAGGAACAGTACTCGACGGGTACCCCCGGTGTACCAGTCCTTTACACCCACATTCCGGACTCTCGGCAGGACCGCTGGAGTCAGGACTTTGGTGTCCTCTACTCAAGACGGGTGATGATTACTCGGACCGTCTCACGAGCGTCGGGGGTTTCTTCGAGTGTGGAATGAGCAGGTGAGAGGTATGGGTGTGGTGGACGACCCCGACCGAAAACGTGTCTTCCATGAGTCATACCTACCACCTTTAGGTACCGGCATTGACCTATGGGTATAGATTCTTGAAGTATGGTGGAGAGATAGACCGGGGGAAATAAGTATATTTATACGACCCATTTGACGAGGTGTACCCGAACATAGCCTCTTTCTAACCAATTTAACCACTGACAGTCAAACGATTCAACGGAGTCAACACAGGCTGAGAAACGCTGGGATACCTGACATCGGGCGGTCCGGGGAGACAGGTACCCTAAGAGGTCCGTTCTTATGACCTCACCCAACGGTAAAGGAGGAGGTCCCCCAGAAGGGGTGGGTCCCTACTTTGACGCAGAGAAGGTAGAGAACGTAACCGTCCGTCCAAGAAATGGTGATCGAGGTGGATCCCTCGGGCCACTCTCAGATTGTCTCGGTCTTTTACGTATTGAACCCCTCATTGGGTTTCCCTAGAGAGTAGGCAGACAGAGACAGGGAGGGAGGGAGAAGGAGTGTGAAAAGAAAAGATTTGTGAGTAGTCGTATTCTTATTTCGTTTTCAAACCTGCCTTTAGACAGTTTGACAACGACAAGATGAAGTGACATGTAACCTACACTCTCGAAACTAAAAAAAAAAGAAAAAATTTTACGTAAATTTTTAAAAAATAAATTACGGTCTTTGTAAAGCATAACCCCATATATCGGTTAATCGTTACAACACTATCAAAGTCCACTCGTCGTTTCCCTAAGTATATACCCAAAAAATGAAAAAATTAAAGATATAAACTAAAAAAGTGTTGTTTGTACTTTAAGAGAATTAAAATTTTTAATTAAATCAATAAAATGAAATGTTATAACATAACCAAAACGGTATGTAACTGAACTTAGACAGTACCCACATGCACACAAGGGGTAGGACTTCGGGGGAGGGTGGAGGGAGGAGTAGGGTAGGGAGACCCAGTAGGGTCACGTGGTCGGGGTTCGTGGGACATAGTACGTAGCTTGGACCTGACCGCTCAGCAAAGTGTATACTATTATATGGACAAAGTTACGGTAAGGAGACATAGTACAAAAAAAAAATTTCCTTCCTGTTCACGTCACAACAGACATGGAGTCCGAGGAGAAAGGATTCACTTGGGTTCGGAGTCTCAATAATGTGAAGGAGGGTGAAACCTGAGAGAAGGGGGTATCTGGTATGAACTCTGATCGAGGGGTTCAAGGTACACTCGGTCTTTTCCAGGAACTCCACAGGACTGTCGGGCTCAGGAGACTGGTAAGGTACGTCCCGACTCGTCTTTCGAGGAAGAAGTGCACGGTCGTCTACTTGAGATCACTTGTCACCGTCCAGGGGACGGACTGAAGGAGGACACAGAACCAGGAAAGCCGTGACGGTTCTGGTTCCTGGTATCAGACTTACCGAAGTTGTAGTCCTCAAACGAAGAGTATTGTAACCCCTTAAGGTCTTCTAGACGACAAACCCCTACTGGGAGGAGGATCAAACACCTGCCGGTGGAAGAGGGGAACTGTGATTAGGGTTGGACCCCCGGGATGGGAGTACTGGAGTAGATTCGGATCAATAAGGGGTTTCCGGACAGAGGTCCAGACTGGGGAAACCCCTAATCCCGAAGTGATTCACACAAAACCTCCCTGTACGTGCAAGTCAGGCACTGTGGGACGGGCGACCCCGACGGGGTTGAGACACGTGGTCGTCACTGAGTGAGGGAATCTGCCCTGACTCCCTGAGTGAAGATAGAGCGACAACTACAGACGACTGGTATCACGGGGGTCGGTCACAGGACCGGACCGCTCACGCCATCCCCACCCTTCCGTCTGACAGGAGTCCTCCCCCACCCCCTCTCCCCACACTCCCTTGTCACGGGACCGGAATTCGTCGTCCAAAACCCCGGTCCGAGAGAGGAATGGTCTGTGTAGAACTTTCACGTCGTCTTATAATCGTTGGAATCTTCACTACTCTTAAGGCACGTAATTTTGTCAGTCTCGAGTGCACGTGGCCAAGGATATCGCCTACGACAAGTCCGAAGTCACATAGTCAGTGGCTACTACCATTTGCGAGCGAGTAGTGAGATTGTCGAAATTCCAAAACTTCGACACTATAAATAAAACTTTAGCGTTTACGGTAATTTCCTCTGTACGATAAAAATACTGCACGTAAAGTTTACGAAGGTTGTATCGAGGGGGAGGAGGAGACATAGGTCTCACACACGACCACCGAGAGTCCTGAAAGACTCCGAGACGGGCGTCTCAGGGGACGACTGAGACGAGACTCGAGGTCTCCTCGTCTTGGTGTCCACCCTGTTCTAGCCCTTCAGGCAGTACCAACACAGACACTACGGGACCCGAACGTGCCAATAGGGTCGGAGACACGCACGAGTGCACCTGTAGCTTAACGACACTCCTTTCTCTCTCGTCGGTGTCCTACCCCCGAATCGACCTTTCGGCCTTCGCGCCGTTGCACTTAGACCTTTCGCTCGATGTCCCCTGTACCTCGCAGAGGAGGTCGGCAGGTCGGTCGTCTTTTCGGTGCTACGACAGGCTGCCGTCCGGCTACCGAGTCACCGGGAGGGGTCTCAAGGCGACCGGAGGTCAGGGAGGAGCCGGTAACAGACGACGGACCTTTGGTCGGTCCCGTCCTCGTGACAGAGTCATCTGGTAAACAACACGGAAATTATCATTCCGTTGCACCTAAGACGAGAGTCAAGACAGATCTTGGGACGTCTAGGGCCGTGGAAGACGTCGGGAGGACCGGGGTACGTCTCGTAGGTCGGGTCGAGAGTCCCCGACGATCTCCTGGGGACCGTCTTCGGGTGGACCGTTGAACCACACTGCGGTCGGGAGTGTTCGGAGCGGACGGAAGACCGACGACCTACCCCTCAGCGTCACTCCAAGTACGGAGGCTTCGAGGTAGACTACCCTGTAGACCTCCACCACGAGGTCGTGGTCCTTGTGCACACACCTCGCTACTTACTCTGGAGCCCTGCATCGTAGCCCTTCTAAAAGTCGATGAGAAGAACCTCCGTGGTCCCCTTGCAAAATCGGAGTATGTCTTGTCCTAATAATTTTTCCGGATAAAAGCAGACCCACCACGAAGTCCGCAAACCTTCCTTTGTCTACCCCCTTCCTTTTTATAATGTCTCTTGACCTTTTCGATAAAGAAAAATTTGAGGGGCTCGTAATATCCCCTCAAGTTCCTCTAGTTTCGTCAATTAGGATTTCCTTTAGTTGGACTTATAAGTAACTTTCCAGACTACGACTTGGACCTCGAGGTTATGAAACCGGTGGACTATCTTTTTCCGGGACTACGACCCTTTCTGACTCCCGTCCTCCTCTTCTTCCACTGTCTCCTACTCTACTAACCCACCGTAGTGGCTGAGAAACCTGAACTCAAACTCGTCTGAGGCCCTCTATCACTTCCTGTACCTTCGGACTACACTACGCACGTCAGGCACCCTAATCTTTCTCAGCCTATGCTGGATCGTTAACTCGTCGTTGTTGCGTGACAAGAGTCACCACAGTTCTTTAGTAACCATGATCTACAAATCTGTTCACTCTCCTGGCAACCCGAAACAACCTATCTCGACCGGGAGAAACCACCATGACTCATTCTTGCCTTTAACTCCGTCTCCGATGCCCCACTAGAAATAACTTTCATTTAAAGTGTTTATATATATGTGTATCTAAAGTGACCTTTGAGTGTACGTCAAAGGGAGAACAAATTATTTTAGAGGAAGGACTAATCGTAGAAAATCCTTCAACTGTTTTGGTACGTATCAAACCAAAGAACTACTTTGAATCTGGAACTTGAATTATCCCGAATTTCTATGTCAAGTCAAGTCAAGTCAGCGAGTCAGCACAGGCTGAGACGCTGAGGTACTTAACGTCGTACGGTCCGGAGGGACAGGTAGTGGCTGAGGGCCTCAAGTGAGTCTGAGTGTAGGTAGCTCAGGCACTACGGTAGGTCGGTAGAGTAGGAGACAGTAGGGGAAGAGGAGGACGGGGGTTAGGGAGGGTCGTAGTCTCAGAAAAGGTTACTCAGTTGAGAAGCGTACTCCACCGGTTTCATGTCCTCAAAGTCGAAATCGTAGTCAGGAAGGTTTCTTTAGGGTCCCAACTAGAGGAAGTCTTACCTGACCAACCTAGAGGAACGTTTCCTGGGAGTTCTCAGAAGAGGTTGTGGTGTCAAGTTTTCGTAGTTAAGAAGTCGTGAGTCGGAAGAAGTGTCACGTTGAGAGTGTAGGTATGTACTGGTGTCCTTTTTGGTATCGGAACTGATCTACCTGGAATCAGCCGTTTCATTACAGAGACGAAAACTTAATACGATAGATCCAACCAGTATTGAAAAGAAGGTTCCTCATTCGTTCACTGGAAACTTATAGTTTCTCCAGATAGACATAGTTTGAATCGGTTTTCTGTGGTTTCACTGGAGGATTTAAAAAAGAATTTCCTTTGTGAGAAAAATTTTCGACCACCTCTTCCCCCTCGACACGTAACCACGACTAGAAACGTATCGAGAGACAACAAAATGAGAACTGTTTCTTGTTCAATAGAAACATTATAGATCTCTCTGTAAATTCTAATGTGGAAGTAACCCTATTAATACGGAACTATACACACCAAGAGAGACAAAGACCTCATCTTCTTCTGGAGAAATCCATAAGTATAAAACCAATAAGACTTATAAAAATGAATTATGTGTGTCTCAACGTTTTAAAGTCCCGTATACATAAAAAAATACATATACTTTATGGGAGGAGCCTTAAAAGATTCGGATTTCTAATCTTCCTAAGTCTTTTACGATTGAGTAACTAAATCCGACTGTACGTAAGAGAGATGGGTCGAACACTCTCTTTCGAACCTACTGAAATCTCGGTCGTGGGATACGTCTTAAAGATCAAGGAGAAAGATGTTTCGGATTCTCTCTGACTTTCGTAGACTCTCCTCTTCGAGAGACACTTACCCTTAACTAAGAGATTAACGAAAGACGAAACACAAACAAGACGAAAATTTTGATGAAAAGAAAAAATAGAAAAAGTTTCATTAAACGTGTGTCTCAAACATTTCGACACATCACTCGTGTGACTCCGAGTATAACTGATTTTTGTGTCAAGAGACAAGGAGCAGGAGTAAGGGTCAGAACTAGGGATTACCGATCGTAAAAGAAAAACGACAAAGAGGTCGTAGTTGACATTATAAAAAGTTGTCACGTGAATTCATAAACATAAATAAGTGAGCCCGCAATAGATAATGAAAGGATAACTTTGTCCACTTCTAGTTGAGAAGATATAATAAAAGTGGTCTAAAGTGCAAAGTCGTATAAGGGTAATCAATAAAGTGAGAAAAACATTTTGGTAATACAGTACTAACATGACGACGGCTTGTTCTCCATTTTATAATGAAAACGACAACAAGTCAGTGAGTCCTCACAGGGTGTACAGAAAAAACACATTGAAAGGGGGGACGTAAGAGTCATAAATTTATCTAGCTAAAAGGAGGACCTCTGTGCCAGGGGCCTCGGAAGACAGAGATTAGGGTTCGACTGAGCGTGAGACACCCGGTCCTCGCGCCGAAGATCGACGTCGCAGTAGGAGTGATAGTTGGACCCACATAGAAACGGAAAAAGGACACAGTCTTTGTTTTAGGTCTTATAAAGACACCGGTAGAAACTAAGAAAGACGAAAAAGTCTAGTTTACTTATTCTACTGAATTTAGTTTTCCGTTATAAATACTCTATGATTCTGGATGGGAAAGGGGGTTGTTTTTGTTTTGGAGAGGAGGAATGGAATAAGTCAGGTGATTGTTTGTACTTTAACCGGTGTGTCTTCAGTGCCACTCTAATACGTGTCGTGACGGTGGCTTTGTTGAGATGGGTGACGTTTTTTTACCCGTTTTATGATGTTTATGACCCGTGAGACGTGTCTGAAGAATATGGGTACAAGTGTTGGTGTGACAATGAACCAAATACTCTACTATTTAACGTGCACCGTGTAAGGAAATTAGTTAGGATTTCCTTTAGTCAGAACTTATAAGTAACCTTCCTAACTACGACTTCGACTTTGAGGTTATGAAACTGGTGCACTACACTTCTTGACTGAGTAATCTTCTCTGAGACTACGACCCGTTCTAACTTCCGTCCTCCTCTTCCCCTGCTGTCTCCTACTCCACCAACCTACCGTAATGACTGAGCTACCTGGATTCAAACTCGTTCGAGGCCCTCAACGACTACCTGTCCCTCCGGACCGCACGACGTCAGGTACCTCAGCGTTTCTCAGTCTGTGCTGACTCGCTGACTTGACATTAACGTACACCGCTCCAATTCTCCAAGGGGTTAGGTCTCTAGACGTATTGTTTTATCCAGAGGCCGGATCTAGCGGAGGGAGGTGCAAGTGACACGAAATTGGGTAGGACACAGTCTTCGGCTTACTGGTGGATAAAAAACTATTCACTATTTACTACGGTGCAGGAGTCACTGTATGAAATTGAAGAAAATCCGGTAATATCACAAGAAATACGGAATAAGACAATACGATTTTGTCCGTTGGATAAAGATATCCGAAAAGGGATAAAATCCGAAAGATTTAAGTCTCACTTTTCAGTAACTAAAAGGAGACTGTTGGACAGAAATTTCTTCATTCCGTGAGAAGACTAGAGGCGACATATTCGACAGAACCTTTGTAGTGGAATCGTCTCCGGAACCCAATAACCCTCCTGTTTCTCGGTTCTGTCCTGGACAGAAGATCTGTTCGGTGGGTAGAGACCCGAACGAGAGGGACTCCCTACCACTGCCTCTTAAGCCCTTGTACACACCTTGAGAAAGAGGTTTACGTCACATGTGACTTGAAAACACGATTAGCTCCGTGACCGTAAAGATTACACCTACTCAATCTGACTAAAGGTCTTCCATCTCTCTCTACTGACCCTTTATCGAAGTTCCGTCTGTCAATTAATTAGGATTCGGACGGAGGAATCGTGGAAATCGTGGAACCGTTACTTTAATGACAGTATTATGTTAAGTCATCTTCTGTACGATTATGGGATGAATCAGGGGCGGTCGCCCCCGTCCCCTATCCGCTCTTGTCCACTGAGTAGGCTGGAGTTCTTCAAGGACAAGAAATCTTTTATTAGTATTTATCAATTCATGGATGTTAAGGGTTTTGATTTATAAATAACGAAATTTTAGTTATTGGTCAGACGGTCCCCAGTCAGTTCTCGGTGGATATTTACGGTCTCGGGTCGCGACGTGGTATAGAAAGCAAAAAAAAAAATTAATTAAATAAAATTAACCTCCGATTAAAGAAATGTTATGACATCTCCAAAACGGTATGTAACTGTACTTAGTCGGTACCCACATGTACACGAGGGGTNTACACAAGGGGTAGGACTTGGGGGAGGGTGGAGGGAGGGGTGGGGTAGGGAGTCCCAGTAGGGTCACGTGGTCAGGACTCGTGGGACAGAGTCCGTAGCTTGGACCTGACCGCTAGACAAAGTGTATACTACTATATGTACAAAGTCACGATAACAAAGTTTAGTAGGGTGGGAGTAGAAGAGGGTGTCTCAGGTTTTCAGACAAGAAATGTAGACACAGAGAAAACGACAGAGGGCATATCTCAACAACAATAGTAGAAAGATTTAAGGTGTATATACGCAATCATATGACATAACCACGAAAAGAAAGACCGAATGAAGTGAGACATATTATCCGAGGTCAAAGTAGGTGGAGTAATCTTGACTAAGTTTGCATAAGAAAAATTACCGACTCATTATGAGGTAACACATATACAAGGTGTCGAAAGAATAGGTAAGTAGACGACTACCTGTAGATCCAACAAAGGTACAGGACTGATAATATTTGTCACGACGTTACTTGTAACCCCATGGGCACAGAGAAAGTTAAGACCAAAGGAGCCACACATACGGGTCGTCACCCTAACGACCCAGTATTCCGTCAAGATAAGCGTTAAAAAATTCCTTAAAGGTGTGGCAAGAGGTATCACCGACATGACAAACGTAGGGGTGGTTGTCACATTCTCCCAAGGGAAAAGAGGCGTGGGAGAGGTCGTAAATAACAAACATCTGAAAAACTATCGTCGGTAAGACTGACCGTACTCTACCATGGAGTAACACTTAAATTAAACGTAAAGAGACTATTACTCACTACAACTCGTAGAAAAGTACACAAACAATCGGTAGACATACCGAAGAAACCTCTTCACAGACAAATCAAGAAACCGGGTAAAAAACTAACCCAGCAAATAAAAAGACCTTAACTCGACGACCTCGACGAACATATAAAAAGTCTAATTAAGAAACAGTCAACAAAACAAACGATAATAAAAGAGGGTAAGACTTCCGACAGAAAAGTGTCGGAAGGTAAACATGGTATAGAAAGTTACCTAGCCGACAAGCAGGATAAAGAAAAGAGCCGGAAAAACCTAGTCTCGAAGAAACCCACTAGGACATTGACCTCAAAAGGAAAGACAGGTCCGGAACCACAAGAAACGAGAAATACACTAGAACCAAAAAGATCTTCTACGGAAACGAATACATGAACTGAGACGCTAGGTCCCGGGAGGTGGACGGGAAGGGTCCGACAGACCCACACGACACGAGGGACTCATGGACCTTCTCCTCCGGTTCGACCCCAAATGTCAGAGACGAGGGAGCAGAGGGGGCCAAGATAGTCAATGCGAGGTTCCTATTTAGTGTCTCCCGTCCAAGAACCCTTCGCCCTCGGCCTCTCTTCTTTCCCTCCTCGAGTGCAGGGTTGTCTCCCTCCAGGACAGCGACCGCATGAATGGTCGTCCCGAAGGGACCCCTGTCGACACCAGGACTACCACCGCAAACGAGTCTCGGTCGGGGCCCGAGTCCTTCGGGACTGAGTCGGTCGGTCGAGGGCCCGGGGTAGAGGAAATGGAGAGAAAGATTTTTGTCTATTTTAATGTATTGACGGGTACTCCACCAAAGGACACTTGAGATTTTTCGTACAAGAACAAAAAAGTTAAATAAAACATAACCCTATGTTGACTAATTGTTGCAACACTGTCAAAGACCCCCTGTCGTTTCCCTGAGCCGGTATGTGAAGGTACATAGGTCAGAGGGGGTTTGAGGGAAAGTGGCTCCGACGGTACATCGTAAGTCGTCTCACGGGACACGATATGTCGCCAAGAACAGCAAATAGGTAAAATTTATATCGTCACACATGTATAGGTAGAGTTTGAGGGATTGATTGGAAAGAGGGGGCCGTTGGTATTCAAGAAAGAGACAGACGGTCAGAGAAAGACAAACCATTCAAGTAAACATAGTAAAGAAAAATTTAAAGTGTTTTTCGTGCAAGAATAAGTGGTCTTTTGTTCCGCGTAAACTAACGAGAAGAATTTTGGTGCCGGGTCGTTTACGTCTCGGAAGAAGGGACTCACCCTTAGGTTGCTGCGACTCTCAGGGGACAGTCGCCCGGAGACCGCTGACTCCGGACGCTAAGACTCCTGTGCCCACTGTGGTCGATACCGATTGATCTTAGAGGTATTACAAATAAAAAGGGGACCTTCCTTATAAAAAAAAAATAATATAATCCGTGTGGGATTTTCAAGATTCCTCTATTTGATTTCGTCATCTATTTCGGTGTAGGAAGAACTCAAATAAGACAACGAAATCACAACCAACAATTACAAACCCAATTTTTAGTAACGACGATTTTCCTTATGTCGTACGAAGATCTAGTCTGGACTATGTGTGTGTGTGTGTGTGTGTGTGTGTGTGTGTGTGTGTGTTTGTTTACGTGTGTACCGGGTCTAGCCACCCAAACCTTTCTCGTGGGGAAGGCACGCTGTGACTCCCCGACCCCTGGGTCCTCGAGGGTCAGTGTGCAAAACGATGTCCCTCCCCATCTTTATCTCCGGTTTAGAAATCCGAAGTCTGAAGGAAGAAGGATTCTCACCGCGTAAAAGGAACCAAAAGATCAGGTCTTGGTGTCGGTCTCAACTGTGTTTGGAAGGGCCTCTTGAGCCCACAACCCCTTCACCAGGCGAGAGACCCAGTGGAGACTCTTCGGCTTCTTGTCTCAATAGTCTCCGATGTCAACCAGGGACTCTTCTCCCCTGACTTGTTTACGTAAGTTTAGAGTCGACTGTTTTGTTAGACTTTTGATTTTCGTCAACTAAAATAGAGACGTATCAATAGGACCCACAATCGTTCACACGAGACTAAATTTTATATGAGAGTTCTTCCAAAGTAATTTAATATTTACGTCTAAACAAAAACAAGAGATAGAGAAGGTTTTTATAGGACCCTAATCGGAGTTTTGAGTCTCGGTCACAACGGTTCACGTTCTTTCGACTCTCGGGATCCAACCAACTCGGAGCGACCCTGAGTGACCACATGTGGCTCTCAAACCAGTTCTTCCCTCTAAGTGTTTTATCCCAGGAATCAGACGGACATCTGAGAACTCACGGGACACGTACCCACTGTTCAAGTTGGTTTCTATTTCAGGGAGAGAAACCAGAAATACCTTACTTACTTGAAGTTCAGGTATCTGAATGAAAACGTGTGTACATTCTCATTGATTTCCCCGAACGGACCACTGAGGTACCCAGTTCTTAATCGGACGTAAATCCTTGGGTCCTTTACGACCAAACTAGGGACCCAGTCTTTCTAAGGGACCTCTTCCTTTACCGTTGGTGAAATCGTAAGAACGAACATTTCGGGGTACTTGTCTCCTCGGACCTCCCGATGTCAGGTTACCGAGTGTTTCTCGACCTATTCTGATAGATTCGTGCATGTATTCACATTGATTCACCCAACAATGTCCGTGGACTTGAGCTCATGTATCCGATTTAAATCACCCGACGACGTCAAGCGGTTCGTGGGTAGAGACCAGACGGTTCGGACGAAGGGTGACTCACGGACCTCTCCGGTGTCTCGAAGACGAGGGGCGGGTGGTCCCATCAGTCCGAGCTGTCGAGCCGAAGGACCCGACGGTTACAAAACTCGGCCAACCTAAAAACAACGTCAATAAAAACGAAAATAGAAACAAAGCAAAGGTAAACTTTAGTGGGAAAGAGAGAAACCGACTTGGTTTATTGGGTGTTGTACAAAATCTCTAGGTCTAGCCAAGGGTTTTACGAAATTTAGAAATCAAATGGGTTTTGATTAAGTGCTCTGAACAGACGGGACATCGAGGTCACATTTAGGAGTCCCAGGGCCAATCACTGAGTCCTACAAAAGTACTCTAGCGGTCTACACGATCCTGTCACTCCGAAAGACTAAAGCGACTTGGGCGACCCTTTCTAACTTCCGCCCTCCTCTTCCCGTGCTGTCTCCTACTCTACCAACCTACCGTAGTAGCTGAGGTACCTGTACTCACACTCGTTTGAGACCCTTAACCACTACTTGTCCCTTCGGACCGCACGACGTCAGGGACCCCAGTGTTTCTCAGCCTGTGCTGACTCGCTGACTTGACTTGAAAAAGATTACGCTGACCCATCATGCACCCGACCCTTCATTAAACACAATACTCTCGACACCAGTCTTCCCAAATAGTCGATGACCCTCCTTGACACCCAAAGTCTCCTGAGTCACCTCGAAGTCCCACACGTCCACGCTCCGTCGACGGGTGTCTTCACACCACTCCTTCGGTCAGGGGACCGGGGGTGGGTCGAAGACGAGCGAAGAGGGAGGACGGTCGGCAGGAGCCTCTGTCGACAGAAGGGTCCGACGTCGGACCCCGAACCTCGACTGTGAAGAGACACCTGAAGGTCGACCCTTATCGGGGTTTCAAAGAGTAGCGAGAAGACTAGGTGGACGGACCGAACCGAGGGTGGCGAGTCGTAGCATAAGAGCGACCGACTCAGGTCGTAGAAGGACCGGAGATAGTGGCAAGTCTGCCTACCCGACCGTGGTAGGTACCTCAAGGGAAAGGTCATGTTCAAGATCCAGGGATCCGAAAGGACTGACAAAAGATTATATTCCGAACATTCTGCAAGAGAGAAAAGGAGATCTTTAATTATGGTAGCTGTAAGATAAAGTGTAGGTACTAAAAGGAATTTGCCGGTCTTTGGGTCGTTTACCGACACGGCAATAGAGGTGGTGGGACAACTTTTGTAGTGGTAACACAAACTGAATTCGTACGACGAAACGTACCTGGTACTGTAAACAAAACGTCGAAGTGACTCCGTAGTAAATGTATGGTATTTTAGATGGGAAATTTCTCATGTTAAGTCACCGAAAATCATATAAGTGTCTTAACACATCGTTAGTACAATTAGGTTAAAATGTCGTAAAAGTAGTGGGTTTTCTCTGTGGGAGATAGGTAATCGTCGGTCAAGAGTAGGCAGGGACCGGGTCGAACGTCACTGGAGATTAATGACAATAATAACAAAACCAGACATAAACGGATAAGACCAGTACAGTATATTTACCTTAATATATCGTAAGTGACCACATATACCAAAGAACGTGACTCCTATTACAAAGTATTTCTAAGTAGGTACGACAGTACGTATAGTCTTGAAGTAAGGAGAAACACCGACTTTACATACGAGAACATACCTATTTTGTGTAAAACACATAGGTGAGTAGTAAACCACCTACAAACCCACCAAAGGCATAAAAAACGTAATACTCATTCCGACAGTACTCATTCACACATGTTCAGAAAGACTCCTGTACTGACAATGTAAAATATTACCCGTCAGACCTCTAGGTCTTTAATTCTTCAGAACCAATCTCTCCACCAGCAATTTAAACGTGAACTTCCTGACAAGAGAGATAATTTCTAAGACACTTCGTAGGACAAAGAAGAGACAGAAGAAAGAAGAACAGGTAGAGTAAGTAAGTAGATGAGTCGGTCATTGGTCCCTCGTGTTAAAAAGTCCGTGAAAGAATCTAGCCCACTACGAATTAATTGGTAAAAATATAAAAATTACTTCAATCCGTAAAATAAGGAGGTCCTCTATTGAAAAAATTTAAGACTTTGATTTAACACAAACTTTTATAACCGCGGTGGAGGAAGTACGTAGTTTGTGAGTCTTATTCGGTAAAGTTCTATGAACGAAAAAGAGATTGACTACGGAAGGGAGATTAAAAAACTAAAGAAAGAAAAAACCAGTCAAATAAAAAAGACAGAACTTAAAGAGGACGGGAACCGTAGGGGCCTCGGTGTCTAAGATGTTCTAAAATTTCTTCGAAACACAGGATTGACCTTGAACCAGGGACGAAGGGTGAAAATTAATGTCGAATACAGATGTCGGAATAATTTGAGGAGGTCAACCTCTAAAAACGTAATATCCAAAACCCAAACAGTCTCCTCGAGACGATTCGACGTCGAGACACGTCTCCGGGACGATCCCCGACTCCCTTTACGTTTCGACCTAGACTTAGGAACGTAGTGGGGAGTGTAGAAGGGATCCTGAGCGTCACACGACCCCGCCCTCCCCACACACGCTCCAGGGGACCCTCCCCGGCGGGGGCCTACCGTAGTGTCCTCCTAATCGTCCCGCCCCTCGGTCCTCTCACCTCACCCTCGTAGGTCCGTGGGATCCCTCCTTCTCTTCGTTAATTTGTGCACGTTTGCCGTCCCTCAAGACCATATGGTTCCTTACGCTCCGTCGTGGTCGGGGGTAGTCTTCTTGAGAACTCTGTCGTCTGGATCCTGCGGAAGGAACTCGATGTCTCAGGTCTCAGAGCTACCGCCTAGTGTCCCTACACCCAAATACTCTTCGAGACGTCCAACGGTCCCAACTGACCCTCGGAGACAAGAATTGTCACACGCAACAAATCCTTGGAACCAATTCTTAGATGGGCAACTGTGTTCGGAACGGTACAGGTGGTGAGGTACTCAGTTTCTGTTCCGAAATACACCTTTTCTCGTTCGTAAAACCGGTAATCGTGGACAGGAGGGTAACGTACGGTAGAACAACCACGCTCTTCTCGTTTATGGTCAATCTCTGCACGCCGATGAGTTCCTTTCACAGTTTCGTGTCCTATGTTCGACTCAAGACATCCACCAATACCCTTCCCTTCCTGACGGACCTCCAGGTCGTAGTTCTTCAGAACCACACTTCCAAACCGACACTCGAACGTGCACTTCCTGACAAGACTTTGATTTGGGACTCGCAGGAGGGTAAAGAAGGGACGCAGAAGGAGAAAGTACAGGTCAAATGTCCCCGGCGATACACGTCGTGGACACACGGTCCAGGACATAACCCAGGGTCGATAAGGACTGGAGAAGTCACGTGGGTGTCAGACTACCCCTGTCTCTATGTGTAAGACAGCGAAAGGAACAAACGAAACGGCAGTGTCCGTAGTGGTGTCTCACGGCACACACAGATTCCCTTCCTAGTAGATGGTCGAAGGGGTCGTTGCCGAGCATAAAGACCACACCTAAACTTGTTTCACGTCCGCAAAGGACCTAATGGCTCTCGAAACGGAAAGACTAAAGAGAGAAGGAAGGGAAAAGAGAACGGTTGACAAGAAATTGCGGGGTAAAGACCAAGGAGTCGAACAGATCGAGAAAGGTAAATAGCCAAGGACAGGTAGGATACACAGAACGGAGGAAAGAGGGATAGTCAAACTCATCCTGATTATTACCCACTGAAGTTTTCTTTTTTTTTTTCATTCGGTCTTCATTAGACACACAACAATACGAACCTCTTTCGACCTTCCATGAGGTGTCCGTTCGAACATTGAGACCGGTCACTGCACAGAGATCAGAGGTCCTTCCCCTCACAGAGTCAAAAAAAGAGGCGTAGTGAAGAAGGGGACGATCCTCGGTGACTTTAGGCTCTAAGACAGTCTATGGTCCATGGCCCTCGTACCGATCCAGTACGACGACAACAAAGATTGTGCACCCCGAATTCCCCTCCTGTGACCCGAAGACCTTCCCCATGTCAGTCACCTCTCAGACACTATAAAGAGATCTAAGTGAGGGTGGTCCAGTCGACCAGTCCTGTTTATTTACGTTTGTGCACTCTGACTACAGATGTAAGAGTTCAGGGGTCTGAACGTATTCTATTTTGTCTATGAAGAAATAAATGATTAACTCTCCCTCAATGAGTGGACAAACAGAAGTTTCCGTCGGAACGGAAAAGGAGGTGAGCGGTCGTTCCTAGATTATTCATAGACGAGTTTTAGGTTGGGCCCCTGAAGGGACCACCAGGTTACCAACCCTGAGACTTGAAGGTCACGTCCCCCGCGTCCAAACTAGGGACCAGTCCCTCGGTCATGGGGTGTACGGCGTGTCTCGTACCACCTTTTTTTAGATCGGGACAAGACCTACGAACCCCGTATCTTCGTCTCTCCCTACATAAGAAGTACGTTTTCTAAATTTCCTTTAGCGTTCGTGTACACACGGGTACACGTCTAAACACGACCCATTAGAGAAGGAGACGTGGGCACGTTGATAGGTTTGACACCCACACCAGAAGTCCTTTTGGTGGCGACCCTCTGGTAGGAAACGGGGGGCAAATAGAACACAGTAATAACGGAAGGCTAGTCAGTCTTCGGTGTGTCAGTAAACTACCTTTGTCCTCGTCACATATTCTGTGACTCCCCTCTCCCAAGTCAATTTGATTTTCATTCATGATCTCTTCTTTAGTGGGTGTAGGAGTCCCGACTCGATGTATATTTTTGATTACGAATCGCTGACCGTAAAAGATCCCTCGAAGAGTTTACTTGCGGTTCGAGAACGTACTTACGTCCACTCACGACTCGTTTCGTTACAACTCTTATAAAAGTCGACTGCAAAGGTGAAGACTCGTACTCGAGGGAACGACTCCGCTACGTAAAAGGGGTTCCACTTACTAGGGAACCTTTCCGAAAGTATAAAAGTCGGTGTAGAACTCTAACCTCCTCGATTTGAGGAAACGTATTTGTAAAATGTCGAAGGTTGTGCTTGACGACAGGTCTTCCCGGTGTGCTCGAGTACCTCGAACCACGAAGGGTCCGAGTGAGAGAATTAACCTAGACAGTCAAGTCAAGTCAAGTCAGCGAGTCAACACAGGCTGAGAAACGCTGGGGTACTTAGCGTCGGGCGGTCCGGAGGGACAAGTAGTGGTAGAGGGTCTCAAGTGAGTCTGAGTGCAGGTAACTCAGCCACTACGGTAGGTCGGTAGAGTAGGAGACAACAGGGGAAGAGGAGGACGGGGATTAGGGAGGGTCGTAGTCTCAGAAAAGGTCACACAGTTGACAAGTGTACTCCACCGGTTCATGACCTCAAAGTCGAAATCGTAGTAAGGGAGGTCTCTTGTGGGTCCCGACTAGAGGAAATCCTACCTGACCAACCTAGGGAACGTCAGGTTCTCTGAGAGTTCTCAGAAGACGATGTGGTGTCAAGTTTTCGTAGTTAAGAAGTCGTGAGTCGGAAGAAGTGTCAGGTCGAGAGTGTAGGTATGTACTGGTAACCTAGACATGGAGGGTAATTGACGTCTGGGAAAGACTCCGACCCTAAGGGTCCTGTCAATCATCTACAAAAGAAAAAGAGAAAAAACCGGTACGGAGCGCTGTACGCCCCTAAATCAAGGGGCTGGTCCCCAGCTTGGACGCTGGGGACGTGACCTTCGAGTCTCAGAATTGGTGACCTGACGGCCCCTTCAGAGACTATCGATAAAAGTTCCCCGTAAACTCGAGGCCCAGGATGGTGTAGGTCGAGACAAAACTAAGTCGTTCTTAAGTCTATAAAGGTACCTAAACTACTGAAACAGTAAAACGATTTGTCGTGAGGACAAACACTTGACGAGTTGTGTTCACTATGGGAACTTAGAGACGTTTTACGGACCTCCTGTCAATAATCATAACGACAAAAATCCCCTCATTCGCTCCAAATTCACTCTACTTTGCATTTCGAACTTCAGTCTCTCGGACCTTCGTCTTATCTACCCGGTCACGGGCACCATCCGTTGGAACTGAAAGGACTCGGACAGCCAGAGGGTCCCGACTTCCGAGTCCCAGGCGAACCTCGGCAACGACGACAAGAAGGGGTCCTGTCTGACGGGGCAGAGCGTGGACAGTCCGTTGAAAGGAGGACTACGATGACGAAAGACCCGGGGGTAGGTTAGAGTAAACCTCGGAAATAGTCGCTCGTTTAGACAAAGAAAGATAATCTAAGTCAACCCTGTCTCCGTCCGTGACCTCTGTCTACCTGCCGACTTCTATTGTGGTCGAAGGTTCCTTCCTCTCTCGGTGACGTTAATTTTGAGAGCGAGAGGGAGCTCCAACACCTCAGGTGTCTTGTAGTCGAGTCCCAGACTCTGCCACCGTCGGGTCTGTCTCCCCTCTGCTTTCTCGGGTCTTCCGGGATAATGAGGGTGAAATCCATCTGTGCGTTCTAGTTATTTTATTTACTCGACAAAATAGGTCCGGTCGGTAAGACTAGGTCCCTGTGCATTTGTATAACTAGTGGGACCATCTTGGACGACCAGGTGGGACACGTGTTACACCCGCCACCTCTTTTATGTGATTCACACCAAGACCCGGTGGGACACGGACGAGCCGAGACTCCGTCTCGACACGTGTGACGCCGGGCAGGAAGGGCTGGGCCCGCCCCTGTCGTCAACCTTGATTCCGGTCACCTAGAGGTCGTCTGCCGCCCGGAGGTCCGGTTCCGACTTCGAGACTGAAGGTTTTGTTCTGTAAACTGTGTCCGGAAATACGTCCAGAAGCCTCAGTCACCAGAGTATTAGTAACTTAGATTGAGTTACGGACAAGGTGACTGTAGTCCCGACCGGTCTACGAGTCCGAGATATCACTGAACACCTCCTTGCACTGAACAGAAAAAGATTTTTATTTGTAGACTGAGAAACGTTGGGGTACCTGACATCGGGCGGTTCGAGGACACAGGCACCCTGAAGGGTCTGTTCTTATGACCTCACCCGACGGTAAGGTAGGAGGTCCGAGAAGGACCGGGTCCCTGACTTGGGTCCAGAGGACGTAACGTGTGTCTAAGAAATGGTAGACTCGGTGGTCCCTTCGGGGAATCTATGAATCTCACCTCCATATAAAGACATCGTTTACTACGTAGAGTCGAACTCTTTTTCTTCTTCGAGATCGAACCCGTTCTCTCTCCGACCAACCCGAACCGACTTGGTCCGGAGTCCACGTCGATTCTGAGGGAGGTGAGCGGGAGACGAAGTAGGCGACCGAAGAGGAGAATCCCGTACTCGCCTTCACTGGTGGTTGATAGGGTTCCGGAAGAGGAGCCAGAGACACACTTTTCCTTCCTTCCGAAGAAAAGAGGTCGGAGTTACACCTCCAAGAGTCCGTTCGGAGGATAACCGGACCGTATCTAGGAAACGGGTGGGGCTATGTCAGGATATCATTCAGTCACTTCGGGACCTAGATAGGGCTCATTGACCTGGTGTGACCCCACGTCAGACAGCGGTCTTCTCTCTTCTACCCCGTGCACTGGTATCTCCCTCGACCACCCCCAGTACGACAGTGAGACGAGAGGTGAAGACGCGCTCTGTCTTGACGCATCGACAATTCGGACTTAGTCCCGTGGACTCAAGTTCAGGACCATGGACAATCGATACACCGACATCTTTCTAACATAAAAAAGGAGACACAGAGTCACTGGAATTTTTACTACTCCTGTTGGAGACGGAGTGTCCCAATAAACAATAAAAACAAACAAATCAGTGATTCAGTGTGAGTTGAAAAATCGCTGGGGTGTACCTGACATCGGGTGGTCGGAGGAGACAGGTGCCCCCCACCCAAAGGATGAGGTCCCCTAGAAGGACGGAGTCCCTAGTTAGGAACACGGAGGATGTGACCGTCCGCACAATAAATGGTAACTTGGTGGTCCCTTCGGCGACCCAATAACCTACTGAATTCACTTAATCATGTAGTCTCGTCAATGAGCATGTTTCATATAGTAACAATTACAGTGGATTATAGTAGTAGTGGAGTAGGAACGGTAGTAGAAGTAGTAGTGACTACGACACGACCACGATTCAGTGAGTCAGCAGAGGCTGAGAAACACTCGGGTACCCGACACCGGGCGGTCCGAGGAGACAGGTACCCTAAGAGATCCGTTCTTATGACCTCACCCGACGGTAAAGAAAGAGGTCCCCTAGAAGGACTGGACCCCTAGTTTGGGTGTAGGGAATGTAGAGGACGTAACCGTCCGCCCAAGAAATGGTGGTCGCGGTGGACTCTTCGGGAGTAACAATGAGTCAAGTCAAGTTAAGTCAGCGAGTCAGTACAGACTGAGAAACGTTGGGTACCTGACGTCGTGCGGTCTGAGGGGACAGGAAGTGATAGAGGGTCTCAAACGAGTTTGAGTACAGGTACTCAGTCTCTGTGGTAGGTTGGTAGAGTAGGAGACAGTGGGGGAAGAGGAAGACGGGAGTTAGAAAGGGTCGTAGACAGTCGTAGGCATGCACTGATCACCTTTTTGGGATCGAAACTGATCTGTTGGAAACAACCGTTCGAACAATAGTAGAACGTTGAGGTAGGGTGAGGTAGGGGTCAGGATCGCCCGTGCATTCTACATTCGTCTTGTCTCCGTCCGGAGACGGCTCTTGACTCGGTGTCGGGTCCAGGTTCACCTTGTAAAAGGTCACAGGGAGACTGGAGGTATTGGGGGGTCATCTCAGGTCTACAGGGGGGTCTTGGACACTGTGAGTCTTGTCGAGACGATAAGGGAGATGAAGGCTAGTACCAGACGGGTACATAAGTGTGTAACTCTTTCCTTTGTAACAGGGACCAATGAATTTTACGTCTCGGGGACCCTACCATTAAAAAAGGGAAATGTAACTACTTAATAAAAGACAAAAGGAGTGATCATATTACTCACTTTGCCCCACTCGTGATAATAAGGGTAAACTATTTACGTGTGTCACCCTAAGTCTTTCCAAGATAATGGGTTTCTCTCGGGTTCCAGATCAGACGAAACCAAAGACAGAGGGTAATCTTTCTTATACGGAGGGAGACTTACTCGGTGTAAGGTTATAACATGTGTCTGAGACACCGTGGGACGAAGAAGGAGGGAGGAAAGGAAGCGAGTAAATACGGTGTCTGTAAATTACTCGCGGAAGACACCACCGAGTCTGTCATTTCTTAGACGGATGTTACGTCCTCTGGGTCCAAACTAGGGACTCAGTCCTTGTAGGGGACCTCTTCCCTTACCGAGGGGTCAGGTCAAAAGAACGGACCTTTTAAGGTACCTGTCTTCTCGGGCCGCCCGATGTCAAGTACGCCAACGTTTCTCACCCTGTGTTGACTCGTTGGTAGTGAAAGTGAAAGGTTGTACACGGTTCCTGAGACCTCATAAAACCTTCATTATATTCCTTTCTCATTTATTTGTTTATTGTATTTATAATTTTAAAGTTCCTCACCATTCTTGGAACTAAATTTTTAAAATTACCATTATAACGTTTACTAGAGTACTCTCCCTCTAATTACTTTGTTCACAAAAAGGTGCGTCGAATAATACACTTCTTTCTCTATTTCTTCTAAGGTCCATCTGTCTTAACATGACGCACTTAGAAACGTATGACAATAGTCGAAGTGTCTAGACGTGTGGTCTTATAAATTGGTATTGAGAGTGAGAACTGGAAGAACGGAATTTCACGGAATCTGGTGTCGAATCTTTCAATCATATTTGTTGACACCAACCGAAAGGGTTCAAAACTTTAGTACCAACAACCTCCGAAATTCTTTCTTACAATAAATGTTCACATTTAAGTTTAAGAAGTAGTTTTCAGGTAAAATAAACAATTTTTAGGTATACCCCCTCTTTACCATCGTTTATTGTCCGATAAAAAACGTAAACTTTTTGTCACAAACCTCATTTATCTAAAGGACCACCCAATACACTCTTACTTAGAATTTAGGATTGATGAAAGTAAAGAAAGTCTCCTTAAAACCATTTATCTCAATCAAAGAACCGGATTGACTTCAGGACCAATTAAATATGGTTGTTGTCACTGTAATACCCACAAACATATTGTTTTTAACAAAGACTGACACGGTCACACCTACTTTACTTTCGGTAGTATTAATCAAAGTGTCTTACTTCCAAATCTTCTTACTCACTTTTAAGATTCACTCTATCCGTCTGTCCTTAAGACACGAAACTAAAAATACAGATGTAGGAACCTCCCCTTTCTTTGTCTTAAATATAAAATCACTTACGTCCGAGTGAAAAGGAAATTATTATAACGAACAAGTGACTCCTTACGGACGGGTCCAGCCCACTCCGTCGAAGTCCCTCACCCCCGAGAAGGTGGACGCAGCCGACATTTTGCAACAGGATACACGCACGAACGATTCAGCGAAGTCAAGTCAAGTCAAGTCAAGTCAAGTCAGCGAGTCAGCACAGGCTGAGAAACGCTGGGGTACTTAGTGTCGTGTGGTCCGGAGGGACAGGTAGTGGTAGCGGGTCTCAAGTGAGTCTGAGTGTGGGTAGCTCAGTCACTACGGTAGGTCGGTAGAGTAGGAGACAGCAGGGGAAGAGGGGGACGGGGATTAGGGAGGGTCGTAGTCTCAGAAAAGGTCACTCAGTTGAGAAGCGTGCTCCACCGGTTTCATGACCTCAAAGTCGAAATCGTAGTAAGGAAGGTTTCTTTAGGGTCCCGANTCATGACCTCGAAGTCGAAATCGTAGTAAGGAAGGTTTCTTTAGGGTCCCAACTAGAGGAAGTCTTACCTGACCAACTCTCAGGTTCCCTGAGAGTTCTCAGAAGAGGTTGTGGTGTCAACTTTTCGTAGTTTAGAAACCCCGAGTCGGAAGAAGTGTCAGGTTGAGAGTGTAGGTATGTACTGGTGTCCTTTTTGGTATCGGAATTGATCTGCCTAGAATCAACCGTTTCATTATTCAGCAAGTCAGGACAGGTCGAGAAGCTCTGGGGTGCCTGAGATCCGTCGGTCCGAGGAGACACGTACCTTAGGAGGTCCGTTCTTATGACGTCACCCAATGGTAAGGGAGGAGGCCTCCTAGAAGGGCTGCTGTACCCTAGCTTGGGTACGAAGAATACAGAGTGACATAACCGTCCGTCCAAGAAATGGCGATCGGACCCTTTCGGGACAAGATACTTAGCACACGTTTAGATTGAAAATTTCGAGGCCTACGCGTGGGTAAATATCCTACCGGAAGATGAAGAAACAAAAGGACCTCGGCACCCAAACAACGGATTTTACGATAACCGACGTGCACCGAGAGATAGTAGGAAGATCAGTGTCTAATAAAAAATTTACGTACAAATAAAAGGAAGAAATAAATTCAACCAAAGACTCATTCTCTTCTCATTTCACTAATTGTGGTTCCCTGAACCCAGTACGACAAAACGAGACTTACCGTCGAGGTGAGGGTATTCGACGTACTCACACCTGTTCAGAGAGTCAAGGGATTTCAAGATCAAAAGGGAGACCTTTTTCCTCTATCATTCTCGTGGTCAGAATGTACCAACCCCCCCTTAATCCCCTCAACTAGGTAAATATCCCTTACCGCGGAAAAAAGTTTTGACACCATTTGTCGTGCGTTGTATTCGACAGAATTGGTAACATTCACGCGGACACTGAGTCATCATAACTCACATACTGTAACGGTACTTTGTCTAGAGACCACGTAAAACATATAAAAATACTACGTCTACGGACACAATCTTCCTAACTCCCGCCCTCCCCTCGGACCGCACGACGTCGGGTACCCCAGTGTTTCTCAGTCTGTACTGACTCACTGACTACTGTTTACAATCTTTAATTGGAAACCATAAATCAGTACAACTCTTTGTCAGAGAATAGTGATCACTACTATAATTCTGGTTCTGTATATCGTAGAGTCTAAAACGGACGGGACAAGTGTCTGGAGGGACCCTTACAAAACAAAACGAATCTTAAAAGAAAATAGTGGTAAAGAACTAATGGTATTTGGACCGAGAAACATCTATTTAGTCGTGGGGGCCCAAATTTATTGAATGAACATATATAAATTCACCTCTAAACCGAGAGATACTACTTATGTCCAACAATTAAAAGTCGAAGAGTTCTAGACAGAAGGGGAAGCGTAGGAAGGGGAGGCGGGGAGTACGAGGGGGAGAAGGAAGGAGGATAGAGACAATAGAGTAACGTCGACGAAGGGAAGCACGGAGAGCACACCAAAAAGAAGAGAGAGGAGGAAAGAGGAGAGTAAAGAAGGTCTCAGGGAAGAACTTGGGTGAGAACAAGTCAGTGATCCAGTGCAGACTGAGACGCCGAGGTACCTGACGTCGTGTCGTCCGAAGGGACAGGAAGCGATAGAGGGTCTCAAACGAGTTTGAGTACAGGTAACTCAGTCACTATGATAGGTGGGTAACATAAGAGACAACGGGAGAAGAGGAGGACGGGAGAAGTTGGGTGACGAAGTACAAATTAAGCCATTCCAACCTTGACTATCACTAAACCGGTCAACCTGTACAAGTCTTGAACCAAAAGTTCGTTTCGGTGATACTTCGGTACCGTTTCGGTCCCTACTACGTATCGTCCCTATCGACTCGTTGTTTCCTTCCACCGTAAGTACCGGTTCCCCACAGTAATAGGTACTTCGATGGAGAGACTCGACGAGTAGTCCTTTTGTTTGATACCTTTACTATAATGAGTTCTTACTATAGCGACCGAGGGTTGGTGGCTGTGAAATTGGTTTGTGGCACAAACTTAGTGAATGAACGGACACCTTTCTGAAGACCTACTTGACTACAAGTTATCCCGGTTTGGAGTAATTAAACTAAAAATAAATAAAATCAAAATTTAATAATTAAATAACATTTATAGTGTGGTATACCTCAATAGAGGGTCAATATTACAGAATACGAACTAAATAAGAATTATAAATTGTGACGGACGGTGTGTGTTTTTTACTACAATAACCGGGGGATATCATCGGTCTTAAAACCAAGGGTATTACAGACAGGAGACCGCAGTGTAGGTACCAACACAATCTCACGTACCGTTTCCCTGAAACGTCCACTTTAATTCAAATGATCGGTCACCTGGAATTCTGTCCCTCAATAGAACAATAGACCCACCCGTGTCACATTAGTGTACTCGAGAATGTTTGTTTTCTCCTAGGACGGTTGTCTTACTCGTGTAAGAAGGGGTCCCGGGGGCTTTCTTTGGACCAGGACGACTATAAAACTAAAGATAGAACAAGTCAATGAATCAGTACAGACTGAGAAACGCTGGGGTACCTGACGTTGTACGGTCCGGAAAGACAGGTAGTGGTTGAGGGTCTCGAGTGAGTTCGAGTACAGGAAACTCAGCCACTACGGTAGGTCGGTAGAGTAGGAGACAGCAGGGGAAGAGGACGGGAGTCAGAAAGGGCCGTAATTCCAGAAAAGGTCACTCAGCCGAGAGACGTAGTCCAAAGGCAGAACAGTCTGAGATTCGTCTCGTAGATCGGTGTGACACGACCTGAAGACGGGATGTCTTGATGTACCACTATTCACTCAAGTCGAAATTTGGTGATTCAAACACCGTTGACCAATGTCGTCGTTGTCTTCGGATTACGTGTGGGATCAGTGACAGTCTAGTAATCGAATACCAACACCGACAAAAACTAGAGTAGTGTTCAAAAACGGAGTGGGAGAAAGACTGGTTGTACCCCGTACCAGGTACCTGTCTCAGGGATCGACTTTTCACTTCCACTTCCAACGAGTCAGCACAGACTGAGAAACGTTGGGGTACCTGATATGTCAGGTACCTTAAGAGGTCCGGTCTTAGGACCTCACCCAACGGAAAGGGAAGAGGTCCCCTAGAAGGGTTGGGTCCCTACCTTGGGTCCAGAGGACGTAACGTCCGTCTAAGAAATGGTCGACTCGATAGCTCCCTTTATACATAAACCAAAGGTACCTTATTCTACTTCAATTGACTGTAAAGTCCTTATATACCGTCTCAAGGTAGAATCTTTAGACGGGAGTGGGTCACTTAACTCACGTTCACCTTCAAAATTAAGTCACGATGGTCACTTTCTGAAAGACCTTTGGTTGACGTAAAGGTCCTTTATTCACTTTTCACATCTCAAGATACCTAGTGGAGTGTAAATACCTGAGTCTTAGAGGTGTCTATACCCGTCTCTCACACCACAAAAGGTTTTTTTTTTTATATATATATATATATCTCTCTCTCTCTCTCTCTCTTCATTTACCGTTTCCATTCATACAAATCACTTTCAACACACACACACACACACATACGCACGTAAAAGTGTCCACACGTATGTCCTAGTGGTACATTCTCCTACTGTCTTTAGTATCTATAAACTCTTTGTGACGAGATGAGACTGGGACACTTAAAGTTTGGAAACAGACCATGAGAGGCTAATCGACCCTGAGGAGATGCTTATGAAGGACAGACGAACGGACCGAACGGCCAATGGTCCGTTGCGACATTTGTCACGACGTCTGTCCCGCGTCTCCTCTGGAGTGGTCGGTGCCTTCTCTCAGAGTCCCTGCGCGCAGGAAGGTAGACCCCTGGACAAGTCACACGGTACCCTCTGCAAGTGACACAAGTCGTCTCTTATTTCAAGGAAACTCGTGAAGGGTCTCTTTATGTATGCTTTATCTCCTTCGACCGACACCTACATATCTGTACCTACAGAACGAATGTCCTATTCCATCACTCACTACGTCTCGTTAGTACGGACATTCCTTTCACAGAAGTCATAATAGAAGTTGTCACTCTGTATCACTCTTTCCTTCAAATTTGTTACCCTCAAATTCACTATGCGACAGAAGTTGTATCCGAAGTCTCTTTCCGTCACTCCTTTCGGTCTTACGGATACATCACAAAAAACAAATTCTGACTAACTAAATAAAAACCGTCACAACCCAGAAGCAACGACGCCCGTCTGAAAGAGATCAACGCCGCTCGTCGTGACTCCATGTTCCCGAAGAGTAACACCCCCGCAGAGAGGAACGTCTCGTACCCGGGACCCGTGCACCCGAAGTCACCAACCTCGGGGGGTCGAGTTCTCGTGTCTGAGTCATCAATTGTCGCACACCCGAATCAGTGGGGTGAGGTACACCCTAGAAGGACCTGGTCCCTAGTTTGGACACAGGGGGCCTAACCGCCCCCCTAGGAATTGGCAACCTGGTGGTCTCTCCGGGGTGTATCAAAATTTTTGACCTTCACCACTATTTCCTTATTTCTCCTACTTCTCTACGATTCCTTTCGATCTCACCCTGGTCTCGACTTCCCACAAACGTCTACTCAGATTTGGGAGTGGTTCCCGGGACGGGTGCTCGCTCGTACCAAACCTCAGTGACTCACGTAAACGACTACTAAAAGGGATCTTTCCCCCTGTACACAAATAAACATGAAAAACCGGTACGGGACGACGTACACCCTAAAATCAAGGGGCTGGCCCCTAGTTTGAACGTGGGGCACGTAACCTTTCGGTTTAGAGTTGGTGACCTAGCGGTTCCTTCAGGGACAAATACCAAAATTTTCTTAGTAGAGACCACACTTATTAACTCTACCTAAAATTTCTTTTCACGAAGGGACCACCGAGTCTGCCATTTCTTAGACAGACGTTACGTCCTCTGGGCTTAAACTAGGGACCCAGACCCTCTAGGGAACCTCTTCCCGAACCGATGGGTGAGGTCATAAGAACGGACCTCTTAGGGTACCTGTCTTCTGGGACCGTCCGATGTCAGGTACCACAGTGATTCTCAGTCTGTGCTGACTCTCTGGTCGTGAAACTTTACTTCTCGAGAAAGAAATAGGTCTGAACGGACGGAACGGTCGGTGTCACCACTATCGTTACCACGAGTTCATGAGAGATTTCATAAACATCACGGGCCTTATTGTGGCTGTGTGTCTTCAATCATAGAAACCGTCATTTCTTTTTACTCCGAGTCTCTCCTTTCCACTTGTGTGGCATTAGCATTGTCTCGACTACGTCCTTGTGGTTCCGGGACTGAGGGACACGCCCCGAGAAAGGTCCTTTGGTGTGACGGACGTAGGCTCGTAGGTCGGGAGACTGGTCGGTCCCGGGGAGGGTCTTGTGGTTCTCCACTCGTGCGGGTCTAACACTCTCAGTTAAAGTTCGGAACCACTCTGAAGTACGGGTGTCTTCCCTCTTAAACGTGTAAAGACAAGTTACTCGAAACTTCTTGTTTTCCAGTAAAGGTTAAACCTCTGTTTTGGAAACGTCTCTGTTGTAGGACGTTAATGATGGCCCTCCAATTGGAAGTGGCAAACTAGTCCTTCGTTTCTTCAGCAACAACTCGTTTGAGACTTTATGGACTCCCGAACTCCTACGGGTGCGGGGAAAATTTCACGAAAGTACGACTGGTCGTAACATAATGACAAAAGAGACCGAGTGGCGAAGTCAGAGACTGGCGTTTCGGTTTTCGGTGTCCTTCCGTCCTTCCATGTCGTTCACCTCAAAGAGACGGGCAGGGATCGCCTGTGCCACCTCGCAATCATTCAGTCTCGACGAATGTCTTTCCCGAGAGTGCCTTCTGTGACTGAGATCCATTTCGGAGACAAAGTCACGAGAAGGTTTCCGTCCTGGAGTTAGTGTCCAGAGAGATCTACTCTTCCTTCAGTAGTCGCTACTGAGACAGGACGGTCCGTATCGATTGTAAGTATATCCTAAGGTGTTAATTTCGTTTAATAACCTCATATCAAAGAAATGTCACAACCCAATCAAAGACGACACTTCGGTTCACTTCGTCGGTGTGTGCACATGTCTCTAAGGGAGAAACAGTGGTGTCTCGGAACCCGTCTCAAGGGCCAATAGACAAAATATGTGTGATCCCACATATATCAGTCATATCAGTTAGAGTCAGAGGGTCAAGCAGGGTGGTCGGAAAAGAAGGAACTATGGGTACACAAACTATAGATGTAGGCCCAGAGATAAAGACGAAACATTTATTCTAATAGATATACTAAAAAAAAAGTCTAAGGTGTATATACACAACATATTATTGTGTAACCGGAAAGAGAAAGACTGAATGAAGTAAGACATACTGTCAGAGATCCAGGCAGGTGCAGAGACGTTTATTGGTTTAAGACAAGGAAAAACACCACTTTATCATAAGATAATATAATCCATGTTGTAGAAGAAATGGGTACATAGACAGCTACCCGTAAATCCGACACAGACAAAGAACCGATAACATTTATCACTACACTACTTTTCTGGGGACAGAGACACTGTCGGGAAAAGCCAAATACAGATTCCCAGGGTAAGACCCGCCCCTCTAACCTCTCGGAAACCTTCGTCATTCTCTTCTTTAGCGGGGTCTGGTTTTTCTCTTCTCTTCAACCGTACTGACGGACCTCGTCGCAGACACACAACTAAGTTCTACCTCGGGTTCCCTTCGCCGTTCTGGAGCTCCCCTTCCGAACTACCACAGGAAAACCTCTGGCTCAGGACCCGACAAACCGGGGATCGGGGAGGTTTCATAAGACACAGGGGTCCATCGGGGTTTCGTCGTCCTAATCGTGTGAATTTCCTTACTACGTCTTACTGTATTCCAGGACATTGAGTACTGTTTACCGGACTTCAGAGGAGGGACCCGAAATCGTGACGTCTTTGGGTGTCTGGACCTGGTCAGGACCCCCCTAGGGAGCACCACTCGTTCTGGTTCGACGGAGAGTAAGGCAGCCTGTCTTGTAGTCGATAAAGTTTCTCCTAATCCATAAGAACGTGTGGACTCAAACATCTAACGACGTCTCGTTTCTCTCCGATTTTATTCCCAAGTTCTACCATCACGTCGCACAAATACACTTCGAACTCATTTCTTATAAATTCACCGGTCACCTCAGTCTAAGCTGTCACACACAGAACTTTACCAATAAATGCAACCTAACCTATGGTATCTGGACCAACAACTATAAGACCTCCGTTTAAGAACCGATGGATCTTAGGTCCGTAAGACTTATGTTCACTAATGAAGTACTGACAAGACTTTTAGTTTATTATTCATTAGATATTAATAGGCATCGAGTCCCCTCTGATATGTCGAAAACGATCGGTACTGGAGGTCGAGGGAGAGGGTAGTTTGGTCTTAGTCAGTGTCGACAGTGGAGGAAAAGGGGGGTTTTAGTTTTGGGATCAAACCAACATTCCGAATAACACAGAATACGTACGATCATTAGTGACTGAACGGGACCCTTAGGCCGGACTAAAACACAGTACATGTAGAAAACTTTTACACCTTGCTGTAAGAATCAACAATTAAAAGATACAGCAGAGAGAAGGTCGTCGTAACGTGTCATAAAACACTACCGAAACTCCGATAAGTGAAATCCGGTAAAATTATTCCACTTTTAAATTCGTTTCTATCTGAGTGAATAAATTTTTAGTTATTTAATAAGTACAATACAAACTCTTGTAAATTCGATTTTTACTGCAACGTTAAGAACCAAACGGACGTTACAGTGTTTCTGAACCTTAGAGTGTTCTACTAAGACTAAATTTTGTAACTTTTTGGGAAAGAAACATCTTTATATCCCTTCAGGTTCCATGAAACCTTTTATACCGAATAATTGTTTTATACACTCAAAATATAGGAAAAGAATCTTCAGTGGGCCTAGTGTTTTGATGTTTACTGAATTTTTTATATACTATTCGTACCGTCTTATAGTAAAACATTTCGAAATATACCACTTCTTACTCTGGATACAAAAGAAGGGGTCTAAAAGGTCACTGAATTTCAAGAAGACTACCCTTCCAAGAGGTACCAGACAAAGGCCCCAATATCCAGGTAGTATTGATGGAAAGGTTTTAGTATATTTGAGTTCGAGTGCAATAAAAATAGTCGGTCCTTAATTTATAATTAGTCGAAAAGAACCACGAATCGGGTGTCCAGAATGAAGTTTCTGAAAAATTTCCCCTTTATGATCTTCAGTGCAGGGGACCGAACCTTAGTAAAACAGTCGTCATAACCAAGGACATCGAGAGGCACAACGAATTGAATACTGAATTTACCTTACGACTTCTCGGGACTTACGTAATTGAACGAGACAAAGGTATGACTGTACTAGATATTTACTGTATGTCTGGGTTACGTAAAGCTGAGGGTTTAAATCCGTTTGTCAGGAATTTTTACCGAACACTCTCGAAGGTTTAAGGTCATTTTACAAATATGAACATTCTAATACTGGTGAAGAAATAGAGCCAAAAAAAGGAGGTTAATTTTATTACAGGACGACGACGACGACGACGATTCAGTGAAGTCAGCACAGGCTGAGACACGCTGGGGTATCTACCGGAGGGTGGTCCGAGGGGGTAGGGACCCTAAGAGGTCCGTTCTTGTGACCTCACCCAACGGTAAAGGAAGAGGTCACGTACTTTGACTTTTCACTTTTACTTCAGCGGGTCAGCTCGGGCTGAGAATCGATGGGGTACCTGATGTTGGGTGGTCCGAGGAGGTAGGTACCCTAAAAGGTCCGTTCTCAGGACCTCAACCCACGGTAACGGAAGAGACTTTATTACAGGATGACGTGAAGTTTATCCTTCTCCTATGACGACAGGTCTACCACCACTGACCCGTATTAAACTCTCCGTAAGTTTAGAGGGGTGGGGAGATGTAGGGTTGCCATTAAGAAACGGGAGCGGACGAGACCACGGTCCTTAAAGGGTCACAACGAAAACTCACTTTGTAGTCTCGGAACTTATACTTACTGGATTTATAGTGACCGGGTAGTCACCGTCGACTTTCAATTATAGGACTCGGGAGAGAGGGAGGTAGGTTACCACCCCTTCTTCGGTTCGAGTGGTGTAGATCCGAAGAGGACGTGTGTTCATCGTCTGTTACCTGTCGAAACAAATGTTTATATAAGTCATATCTTCCACGATGGTCAAGTCAGTGAGACAACGTAGGTTGAGAAACGTTGGGGCACCTGACGTCGGGCACCCGGTAGCTCAACCACTACGGTAGGTTAGCAGAGTAGAAGACAGTAGGGGAAGAGGAGGACGGAAGTTAGAAAGGGTCGTAGTCCCAGAAAAGGTTACTTCCACGACATTATAATCGAATATTCGGGAGTGAACCTAGGGAATGAAGACATATACCTGAATTTAGCACGGAGAATGGTAAAATAAATTAAAAATAAAAATAACTTCATATCAACTAAATTTCATAACACAATCAAAGTCCATATGTTATTTCACTCTATATATATACATATATATATATGTGGACGATTACGTCCTCTGTACTCAAGTTATGGACCCAATCTTTCTAGGGGACCTCTTCCCTTACCGATGGGTGAGGTTATAAGAACGTTCCCTTTAGGGCACTTATCTCCTCGGACCCTTCGATGTCAGTCACCACAGCGGTTTCTCAGCCTGTGTTGAATCCTTGATTTGTTGTTGAGACACACACACACACACACACACACACACACACACAGACACACAGACATACATAGGAAAAAGTCAAAAAAAAGGAAAAGCCTAATATTCTATGACTCATATCAGGGGACACGTACGTACGGTTCAGCGAAGTCAGCACAGGCTGAGACACGCTGGGACACCTGTCGTCGGGTCGTCTGAGGAGACAGGTGTCCTAAGAGACCCGTGTTTATGACCTCACCCAACGGTAAAGGAAGAGGATATCAAGGGACACGATATGTCATTCAGGACCAACCAATAGACAAAATATATATGATCATATATAGACAATTAGGGTTTGAGGATTAAATAGGGAGGAGGGGAAGGGCGAACCATCGAAAATCACACAACAGACACTGAGACTCAAGGAAAGATAAAACACTCAGTAAGTAAACATAGAACAAAAAAAAGTCTAGGGTGTCTATTCACTATAGAGTACCACAAACAGAAAGAGACCGAATGAAGTGAACGATACTAGTAGAGATCCACATAGGTACAACGACGTCCACCGTAATAAAGTAAGAAAAGAACTCCCTACCGCGTAAGTGCCTCACAGACTAACACTGGAGACCCCAGTCGGAGTACCGAGAGCCAGACCGACAACTCCCCAATAGGACGGACCCAAGTTCTCCCATTTGTTGGACTAGGAGACTGAAGTTTTCGACGTCGCATGGTGGTGCGTAGCTGTCAAAACAAGACGACTAACGAAACCCTCTTCTGTTTGATTCCTTTACTAACTGTTCAACAGTGTCAGTCATATCCGATCCAATACGAAGTCATTGTTTGTGTGGGTCCTCGAGGTTCCGAGTTCCTTCTTTTCGGTGCACAGACAACGTCCAGAGGTGGAGGAGCCGGGTAGCGGTATGGTCTCACTCTCACAAAACGAGGCCGTCACAGTCCGGACTACACCTTCACTGGGCAACGAAGAAAGGTCTCGAGTGGCTGGTCTGGGCAGTGCACGAAGGACGGCTGGTTTTCCCTGGTCCTTACTAGGGTATTACACACGGGTCCCTACGACTCGGTTTTGAGAAGTCGTCGGTCGTGATAGGGGTGTGTCACCCAGTAGCATACCACAAATTACCTCTCTGCTTAGAAGTCCGTCGAAGGTCTCCCCTCGGTGAGGACCATGAGACACTACTGTTCCTCCAAAGTCGAGCACAGAGGGCCACGGCAGACTAGGTCGCATAAAGGGTATAATGGTTGGGTTACGACGGAGAGGCACTCCCATCTAGGAGGAAGTCGTCGACTCCCTACTTCTCGTTCTCGTGTCTACGTCCGTAAGGGTCGAAAGAGGACGGGAACGTCGGACCAGAGCACCACAATAGAGCCTTCGTCCGAAGGACAAGTTAAGGAGACAGAGGTCTTGGAAGGAAGGAGAGACGAGAAAGGAAGACACGGGAGCTCGTGAAAAGAACTCAGGTCTCCACCACAAGAAGGACCGTCAACGAGAAACCCCAGTTCCACTCCGACCCGATTTCTGGCTACGAGGGTCACCACCTTAAGAGAAGAGGTCGTGTCTGTGAACACGTGGCACACTCGTACAGAGGTAGACGGGCGACCTTAGGGGTCAGAGGCTAAAGAGGGTCGGAAGGAGTGAGAAGAGAGCAGAAAGAGGAGGGAAGGGAACGGGAAACACCAAATCACTCCGACTAAAAGAGCTCTAGCAACCGAGTAACGAAAATAGGGTCCGAGATTTGGTCGGAGATTTGCACAATCAAAGTGTCATAATTACAGGACATTGTTCTTTTGGGGGGTCTTTACTCAAGCGACATAGGATGGACCACTACTTTCTGTTTTCCACCACCACCCCTCACCTTCACTGACAAATCTACTCCGAGGAGTGGAACCTTCCCCGGAGACCCACACTTAATAGATTGCTACAAGACAGGAAGTCCGATTTGAAGACATTTCCACCTTAGTGGAGCCTCCTCAGAGAGAAGGTCCACCTACTACCCCGGTGGACTCACGTCGGGTCTGTCAGAACCCCGAGGGACTACGTGTAGGGAAGGCCCGGGCGGAGGAGGGACGGAGGTAGTGACTGACAAGAGTCCCAGGGGTGCGACTCGACCCACGACCCACGCTATGATTCTCTGTCACCAGGTCGGAGACGAGAAATCTCCGAGAACCAGAGTCCACCCGACCAGACAAGTCCTCTCTTACCGCCCAGTAATTTAACGATGGTGTGGTCTGACTGACGTTTGTAGCGTCAGTGTCTCGACCGAAGGCACACGAGTGTGCCCTCACGGGTCGCACCTCGACCGCATGTGTCTTGTACCGACCCTACTTAGACAACGTCCTGCCCTCAGCTTCACTCGTGTTACTTGAGACCCAGACGGGAGACGGATACCGAGGAGAGACGACCCCGGGGACTCCACACCCCCACCCCCCCGAAGACATCTATGTAAGATATAGGTCTTGTGATGAAGGATGTCGAGACTTTATGGACAAGAGAGACGTATACTAGTTCACCTAAAATTCCCGGTTTAGAGAGAAAAGGACTCATCTACGTCGGTTGGATCGTAGTCGTAAATGGGAAATAGTCCTTAATCCCGGGCATAAGACGTGGACGCGGACCAGTCTTGGGTCTTGTTCTTCCGTCCCGGTCGCCCCGGTCGTGCCCCTGGGAGGTGGAGTCCGTCCGACTCGTTTAAACTCGACTCTACTAGTAATCACAGACCGAAAGGGTCTCGTCTTACACTAGAGACTAAATCGGGTCCACTTCGTCCTTCGTCTTTTAGCCCGGCACCCTTCTTGTGGAGGCCAAGACGTGGTCCCTTTCGACGAGACCCCACAGACGGTTGTGGGTCCAGAAGGGAGACTGGGAGTAACCGGCCAGCTCCCCAGAGAGGCGAGGCGACACTAGGAGTCTCCGACTCTGACAGGACACGTCGATAACCAACGAAACACGACTCGCCTCCTGAGACACCAACAACCTTTCGTCATAATTTTCGGTTCCTCACAGAGGCCAACGTTCTGAGGGGTCCGTAATCGGGAGTGAGGTGAAGTGCAGTCGGGTCCCTCAGGGAGGCAGAAGGACCGGCTACGTGGAGCCTGGCCGCTGTGTCTCTACTCGTGCAGGTCTGACGGGTCTCACTCGTCTAACTTCGTCGAAACCTCCCACTCACTTTCCTGGGTCTAGTCGAATGACCTCCCCTCTCCCCCGAATTAAGGACTTTCCTTTTAATTTTTCGACTCGACGGGGCCCCCACCACACGGCACTCTATAAACGTAATAGAAGGTTTTGAGTGCACCCCCCTAAGGTGACACGCATGAACTACAGAACGGGTTCCAAGGGTTAAATTAAAATCGATTAGACGTCGTCTATGTTAGTCGTCAGTCAAGTCGAACCCCACAAATGAGGGTCGTTTTCAAAAGATCTGTACCGTCAGGTCTTAGACTCGACGACGTACTACCGTCTCATATAAATGACGGGGGCTGGGGCACAAGACCAGAATCGGAGACCCTTCTCACAGCTTTCACTACCGATTGTATATTTTAGGACACCTTCGCTCCAGAGACACACAAAAGAAGGGTTGACATCTTAAATAATCTTCGGGACCCACTGGTCTTTCCTTTTTCGGTCTCTTACAAGCTCGAAACACACCGTGATAATTTCGTAATCTCTCAGTTTCCGTTAACATTAATAGTTCGTAGTTTGTACTCTACATATGACATCTGCCAAGGGTATCAGGACACAGTACTCCCCAGCCCCAGTTCGGTCGGAGTTGTCGGCCGAGCACCTTAAAGTCGAAAGCGGGGAGGAGAGCCTTCCGACTTCGTAGAGACACTAGCACCGAGAAAAAGCCAACAGTCTTAGACCTAAGTCTCGTTGTTCATAAGGAAGGACTCATCAATTCGACTCTAAGCCCCTCCCCCCGTTACAGGTGCGGAAGGTCGTTAGTCAGTTTTGGGAGCGCACAAATCGTGGACCCTTCCTTGTTTACTGGGACTTCCACTAAAAGTCAGGAGTTATGCTTTACGTCTTTTGCACCCACTCAAAGGTAGAGCGGACTACAATAAACTGAGACTAAAAACTCACACATGGCCACGGGACTATCTTTGGTGAAGGAATCTACTCATTCGTTGTCCCTCAGTACGTGCCTTGCGTAGAGACTGACATCCACTTGACGAGAGGCAGGACACACTACGAGACTCAGTGACCCCTTCCCGGACCACACCATCGACACGAATCGGTTAGTGAATCGTTCAGTCCTATAGAGAGAGAGACTTGAACCTTACTAGCCTATCACACTCAAACGGTCTTCGACACTTTAATGAAGAATTCGGTCAATTAGATGTAAGTGGACCCACCTCGGTTTTGTTAAGGAGGAGTTTACCTTCTTATACACATTATACATTACATATACACACATACGTGTGCACACATATACATCCACAAAGTCGACTCACTTCTTCTCGTACGACTTTTACAAAGTCACTACTTTGATCTCTTCGTGGTATACGAGGGACGTATCGGGACCCGACTTCCAGGTTGGTAAATGCCTCTAATCAGAGAACTAGAACCCGTTTTCACGAATTCCGGGAAGTAAAAGGTAGACTTCTCCCTTACCAAGGAAGGTCGGGACTCTCAATTAGAGTCGTGTACCTTCTGTCTAATGAGAGACGGGGGCTAAGTGGGGTAAAGACAGACCTAACAAAGAGTTTTTCCAAGTACCAACTCACAGTAAAGGAGAGAGTGTCTGACAAAGTAAAATCGATAATTGTGGAGGTCACTAGATTTTTGTAACATAGACTGTGGGGTCTCGAAGTCTACTTGGGGAGTCCTCCGACGTAGACCTTCCCTCTGGGGCCCCGGGGAATCGTAGTAGACTACGCGTGTCTGAGTGTTTGATCGTCGCCATGTAACCGGGAGAAGAGACCTTCCTCCGGAGCCTAGCTACATTTCTCTGTAGGTCCCAAAGTGCTCGGTTGTCGTGTCACGTCTGTTCCTTCGTGTAAGATTTATTAGACTCCTGAAGGAAGTAATAAATCTCTACCCGTAAATTTACCCGCTACATTAATGAGACATCAGAGTTGAGACTTAATAAGTAGGGGGGAAAGTGCCAGTAAAATACGATTATTGAGTCGGATAACAATTATTTAAAAAATTTTTAGTCTCTATCTAAGCTTTTGTCAAAGTCTCGTTCCTACCTCTTCTGGGACTTACCACTCGTCGGAACGTCGTAGTGTCCGTTTACCGTTCCGAACAGATCAAAGAAGGTCAAACGGTCGAAGAGTTCCACCCGACCTACCTCGGGGAGGGTAGAGGGGGTCGGGTCACGGTGGAGTAGGAGGTCACTTTTGAGGAGGTCCCTAGGACCGTCAAAACTTCCCTGACACAGGACCACCAGACGTCAGTCCCAGTTGCCGTCAGGTGAGTACCAGTCAAGACATTAAAATATAGAACAAAAACCACCACCACCAAGTCAGGGATTCAGCACAGGTTGAGAAACCCTGGGGTACCTGCCGTCGTGCGGTCCGAAGGGACAGGAAGTGACAGAGGACCTCGAACAAGTTTGAGTACAGGTACCTCAGTCCGTACGGTAGGTTGGTAGAGTAGGAGACAGAGGGGGAAGAGGAGGACGGGAATCAGAAAGGGTCGTAGTCCTAGAAAAGGTCACTCAACCGAGAAACGTAGATCACCGGCGTTATAACCTCGAAGTCGAAATCGCAGTCAGGAAGGTTACTTATAAGTCCCAACTAAAGGAAATCCCAACTGACCCACAACCATCTTTCCTCTTTATCCTCTCCCCGACCCCAACGAAGTCGTTTGGGCCCTGACCAGGTGGACGCTATCAGTCTCTCTCTTGTGAGAACCTTACCGACGAAATCTGCCGGGACGACAAATCTGATGTACGTGCGGTACCGGTTCACTGCCAAAAAAAGTGGTCTTTTAGACACTTAGGTCAATAGCTTACGGTCGGCTTCCGTAGACTACGTTGTGTACAAATTACTGTCTGTAGACGCGTGGTCTTTTCGACCAGGTCAAATGGGATCTTCCGCCTTGTCCACTAAACAAAACAGGGGTACCTGAGAGATAATAACTGCTGTCACAGTCGTTTGTCCGGGTGGGGCTCGTGACGTCGCACCGGTGTGAGGACTCTCCGAGACGGCAGAGGATCTCGTCACTCGTCCCACGTCCCTAAGACGACGTTCGGGCAGAAAGGGTCCCAAAACAGGTTTTCCCAGTAAACTAGAGGGACTCATAACCAAAAGAGTGGACATTATGACGCTTCTTCTCACATCTAGTTTAATCACACTAGGAGACAGACCCATCATCTGCTATTAGAGGGTCTTTCGAAAAAAAAAAAAGATGATACGGGTCGGAGACGGGATGAGGTTAATTGAGTCTCAGTGACGTCCACCTCGGAGACTACAGTCGTATAAAAAAAGTTCGAGGGGTCGAGTAAGATTACCCGTTGGTCTTAGTTCTTGTTACCATAATAGACTTCCCGGAAGGGCTCGAGAGTGTAAGATATATGATTCTAAGGTTACCAGTAAAGAGTTCCATTTTCGTGATGTGTCAAACACGACACCAACCCCACCAAGAATTATAAGACAAGTAAACTTCTCTCCTACTCAACTTTCACCATGTCACTTTAAAGCTTCCGGAAGTTAGGGGGTTTCACCACAAAGTCCGACTTCTGAAGCTTATAGGAATCACACCTGTCTCGTAGATTACTGGTAGACTTAAAAATTGAGGGATTACCCTATAAAAGCCAGGATTCTCGTCACTTGAGATCAAACTTCCCTCATTTTGGTCGTTTTTATTATATGAAAGAGAGTTTATGTCCGAACAGAAAGAACAGTGACTCCAGATTCTGTCACAATCCATATGTTTTTAATTCTTCTGTGTCAGGAACGAAATTAATTAAATATTAGGGCATCTCCACTCTCTTTTTCTTTATCACCTAACATCGAAACCCGATAGATTTAGACTACAACAAACACGTTAAAAGGTCAGAGTTTTTGAACCGACTCCGTAAGTTTTGATCTGTCTTCTTGGGATGGGGATAGAAAACATATAAATTTCTATCAACTCAAACTCCCCATTTGTAAAGTAAGTGGACAGGTGTAAAGAAACCCTGTTTTTCTACAGATTATTCGTGTGTGTGAGGGTGTGGATATGGGTATCTAGGAGACTTTCGGGTCTCGTAAATATGACTACAAGTTGATTGTGATTACGTAAATTTGCACGTTAGGGAGTAAACACGTAAAGTCATTTTCTTTTGCACCGCTGAAAGGACCGTCACGTCACCAATCGTGAGACGTGAAACTGAGAGCTAAGGGTCCAAACTTGGGACTAGGTCCTTGATTCTAGGATATTCGACACACCGGGGGTTTTTTTCGTTTGTTTGATGTCACCCTAGAACGGATTCAGTACCGTGTTTGCACTTTTCGTCAGACTTCGGGCACGACTGTAAACCGAGGAGGGGACCTGGTAAGTCCCGGCGAGGGCGCAGCGCTATAACGCAAAAGGACACGGTCCAGCCGAGGTGCAGCCTGAGGGTCAGTTCGAAAGAAACCCGGAGTCCCTTTTTTATCAGACTCAGGAACCTTAGATTGACACAGAAACGGGGACCTTCAACGCAAATCATTCCCTTCGGGAAAGGCGAGACACTTGGAAACGCAGAACAGACACTACCCTACTCCAATCTGGTCCAAAGGCATCTAACAGACTATAGGACACTAAGATGGAGGTTTGGTAAAAGAAGTCCAACAACCCTTCAGTATTCTGATAAAATTTCGACCAGTAGGTTTCTCCTCCAGTCTGTCCTATCGCCAAGGAAGAGGAGGTTTTTCATTGGTTGGGTGGTTGGGTGGACCCATTAAATGAACTTTTTCGTTACCGCAACGTCTGTTCAGTCTCAAACTTAGGTCTAAGAGGGTAGTGGAGAGACCCACTCTCCTCCGCCCACAATTCGACAGACTTGGGTTTAAAGGAGGACACATTCTACTTCGACGATTACAATCAATATGAGATTTACAAAACCCCACTTCTAATTTAACCTATTATGTGTGTGTGTGTGTGTGTGTGTGTGTGTGTCTGTGTGTGTGTGTGTGTGTGTCATAGATACCTCGAAGGGTCCACCGAGTCACCATTTCTTAGGTGGAAGGTTACATTTATCTACGTCCTCTGTACCCAAGCTAGGGACCCAGTCTTTCTAGGGGACCTCCTCCTTTACCGTTGAGTGGGGTCATAAGAACGGACCCTTTAGGGTACCTGTCTCTTCGGACCGCCCGATGTCAGGTACTCCAGGGTCTTAACCTGTGTCGACTCACTGACTCGTACTATGTCGTAGAACTTTCATGATCTTGTACGACCCACAAGTCAATCACTACAGGTCCTGTGGGAGTGAACAAACTCCCTCCGACTGACGTGAGTAGGGTTACCCTACAAACGAGGTCCTGTGTCGTCTCCAGGATCCCAACGTCTGCACAACTTCTTCCTTTTATACTAACCAAACCGGTTTTTCAAACAAAAGATATTCTAGATTACCTTTTTGGGTTTGTTTGCAGAACAGGTCGGGTTATGGAGGACCGGGGGGCTCTCACACCTCATTCACTGCAGCACTGGGTCCGAAGGTAGCCGGTGAAGGGGAGAGGGGGAAAGTACACAGAGACCCAACTCTGGACACTCTGAGAGGGACATAAACTTAAGAGAAACACCGGAGGGAGAATAAAATCACACAGAGAAGGAACGTCTGGTTTCGTTGACGAGAGTCGAGAACTTCCTTTCGTTCGAACTTGTGTGAACTTGTCAAGACGAAGAGTCTCAGAGATTCCCAAGGTAAGTGGTCACTCCAACACGTCGGTCCGTAAACCTGTAGTCCATCTGGGCTAGTGCCGAGAAATAACCGGGGCTTAGGACAGGGAAATATCTTTCAAGAGACGAAGAACAATTGGTTGTGAGTTTTTAATAATTAAACCGAGAAATAAACACTTGTAATTTTCGACCTTCAATTATTTATAAAATACTAGGACTTCGATTTAGACTAACTATAACTCCCTATTTCTTACCTCCCGTCCTTTTTCTGGAGGAGAAAGGACTTGAACGTTTTAGTTACGTTTCACCCGAAAGAGAGTGGACGGCTCACACATTGATTACGACCGACCTCGTCCTCCAGACTCCCTTGGCACGACGGACTTTGGGGCCGTACCGGGGACCCTCAGAGGTCCGTCAATGTCACCGTATGGAGACGGATGAGAAGGTCCACTTCCACCGACCTTAAACACGGCCTCCGTCTATCTCAACAATCGTCGTCGTAGTCACTTAGGTCATTACAATTCTAAAGTTTCTTTATATAGTGTTGAGAAGGAAGAGTTTTCCGTTACCTAAGGACCCAATCTTACATAAAAACGTTTAGTCTACAATTAGAACTTTATTATTTGTCCGTTAAGAAAGATGGAAACATAAGTAACGGTCACATTCTTCCCGAATTCATATGTGAATTAAGTAGCACACAGTAAAGAAGACGTTTACACGAGTCCTTGAGCCGATTCCACAACCAAAAGAAATTTCTGAAAAGAGGGATGGGGATCACTTGGTCTTGTCTAAGGAACGTAAACGATAACTAATTTGTCTACCCACCTGGAAAGACTATCAGGTTTCCTTGCCCTGATCCTATTTATCCCGGTAAAAAAAGGGTTTCGAGATTTTTCGGGTATGTAAGTGGAACACAGGACCCTTCTCGACAATGAAACACTTCCTTTTTTCTCATAGTTTATCAAAAAAGTACCCTACCAGTAATTTTCTTTATAAGGATTGGTTACTTTAGAAATTCTTCGGATGTGACGGAACACGAGTACATCCTTAGATCTTTCAAGGATAAAAGTCTACAAAAACTTTATTTCATACGACTTATAAACGTTACCCCCTCAAGTATATATTCTACAGTTGCCAGTCTATTAAACAAAGTATCAATTATTGGTTTTCGTTCACTATACCAACGTCTCTTTGGGTCGTTTGTTAGAACCCCTGACCTCTCAGACAACTACAAAGTAAAAGTCCGTCATTAAACGACCTACCTCTGAGACACGAGACTGGAAACTACCATAAAAGACGCGTGTAGACTCGGTTCAATGACTAACCTTTCCACTCACATACGCTATGTGTAGACGATCACGATCGGCGAGTCAGCACAGGTTGAGAAACACTGGGGTACCTGACATCGGGCGGTCCGAGAAGAGAGGCACCTTAAGAGGTCCGTTCTTACGACCTTACCCATCGATAAGGGAAGAGGTCCTCTAGAAGGTCTGGGTCCCAAACTTGGGTCCAGAGGACGTAACGTCCGTCTAAGAGATGGTAGACTCGGTGGTCTCTGTGTGCGTTATGAACATTCTAAAGTTTCACAACGGCACATTTGTACCAAGTAAAGTCAAGTCGAGTCAGCGCAGGCTGAGAGACGCTGGGGTACTTAGCGTCGTGCGGTCCGGAGGGACAGGTAGTGGTAGAGGGTCTCAAGTGAGTCTGAGTGCAGGTAGCTTAAGCACTACGGTAGGTCGGTAGAGTACGAACCAGTAGGGGAAGAGGAGGACGGGGGTTAGGGGGGGTGGTAGTCTCAGAAAAGGTTACTCAGTTGAGAAGCGTACTCCACCGGTTTCATGACCTCGAAGTCGAAATCGTAGTAAGGAAGGTTTCTTTAGGGTCCCGACTCGAGGAAGTCTTTCCTGACCAACCTAGAGGAACGTCAGGTTCCCTGAGAGTTCTCAGAAGAGGTTGTGGTGTCAAGTTTTCGTAGTTAAGAAACCGCGAGTCGGAAGAAGTGTCAGGTTGAGAGTGTAGGTATGTACTGGTGTCCTTTTTGGTATCGGAACTGATCTGCCTGGAATCAGTCGTTTCATTACAGAGACGAAAACTTATATGATAGATCCAACGAGTATTGAAAAGAAGGTTCCTCATTCACAGAAAATTAAAGTACCGACGTCAGTGGTAGACGTCACTAAACCCTCGGGTTTTTTTATTTCAGACTGTGACAAAGGTGACAAAGGGGTAGATAAAGGGTACTTCACTACCCTGGCCTACGGTACTAGAAGCAAAAGACTTACAACTCGAAATTCGGTTGAAAAAGTGAGAGAAGAAAGTGAAAGGAGTTCTCCGAAAAATCGAGGAGAAGCGAAAGACGGTATTCCCACCATAGTAGACGTATAGACGCCAATAACTCTAAAGAGGGCCGTCAGAACTAACGTCGAACACAAAGAAGGTCAGGTCGCAAAGAGTACTACATGAGACGTATCTTCAATTTATTCGTCCCACTGTTATAAGTCGGAACTGCATGAGGAAAAGGATAAACCTTGGTCAGACAACAAGGTACAGGTCAAGATTGACAATGAAGGACTGGACGCATATCCAAAGAGGTCTCCGTCCAGTCCACAAGACCATAAGGGTAGAGAAAGTCTTAAAAGGTGTCAAATAACACTAGGTGTGTCAGTTTCCGAAACCGTATCAGTTATTTCGTCTTTATCTACAAAAAGACCTTGAGAGAACGAAAAAGGTACTAGGTCGTCTACAACCGTTAAACTAGAGACTAATGGTCGTAAAATTACTTCTGATTATTAATAGGAACTGTCACTCAGGAGGAACTCGTGGACCTCTTCTTGGGTTTGGGTGAAATCCTCCGTTTACCTGAATAAATCCCATTTAACTTCCCAAGGAATTTGTGAAAGGGAGTCAACGGAATCACCATTTTACATTAGTCCAATCAATAGGACATTCTGAGACACTCTCTAAGTACTCTAGTGGATGTAGTACTCGCTGGAATCCTCGACAGAGTAATTGTTCCCGATCAAAGAGAAAAAAGGAGGACACGTGCGTTGAAGAACAAATTAGAAATTGATGTCGAGTATCCGACTCCCACTCACATGACTCACTCATAGGAACTTACCTTCCTTCCTTCCTTCCTTCTTACCTAGTTACCTACCCACCTACCTACCTACCTACCTACCTTGATCGAATGTAGGTTAAATACAGATGTATTTTTAGATACTAAATCATACTTAGTGGATCCTTAAGTAGTTCAGATAAAAATTAGTCAATCGTACTTGAAGTTAGTATTACGACTATAATTGTAATGGTATACTAGACTTTTGTGGTCTTTTATAAGGAAAAGAGACAATAAAAGCAAGAACGGACTGGGAAGAAATCTTAATAATTGTAATAATGCATCAAACCGATAATCGGAAATAGGTTTCTGTAATAGGAACGCAACAAGACACAAGTGGCATCTTAAATTCTATCGGGAAACGAAATCCTTCATCTCACAAAGGTGAGATACAAATAATCAATCCTTTTCCTACGTCCTTTTCGGGATCGGTAAATTGGATTCGGAAAACCCCCGTTTACAACCACCTAAAGAGAGATACGAACTCATAGGAAAAGACAAAGTTCGACGTCCTTACTACTCTCCCCTCCATTTCTGTAACTTTCCTCGTCGGAAAATCTCATACTCAGGAACAGAAACGTTTCTAAAATCAAAATAAAATAAAAAATTATATTAAATAAATAAAATTAACCTCCAATTAATGTTATAACATAACCAAAACGGCATGTAGTTGTACTTAGGCGGCGTCCATATGTACACAAGGGGTAGGACTTGTGGGGAGGGAGGGGGGAGGGGCATTGTATGGAGACCCAGCAGGGTCACGTGGTCGGGGTTTATAAAATAAATAAAAACCGATGCGACCGAGAATGAACACCGTACACCCTAGAAAGGAACACGTCCGAAGAGAGATCGACCCCGTGCACCCGAACCATCAACGTGGTACGTCTGAATCAACGGGGACCCACACACCCTAGAATTAAGGGACTGGTCCCTTACTTGTGTACAGGGAACTTAATCTTCCGTTTAAGAATTGGTACCTTGGTGGTCCTTTCAGGACGTTTCCAAAATTTTTATTTCAGAAGTTGACTCGTCCGCCATTCGTAGCCTAAAGAAAATTTGTGACTAAAAAAAGGAGAAAAACAACTTGACCAATTATCGTAGTAGACAAGGAAGTGCTGGTGAGTCAAGAATAAACCCGTGGAGCGGATGTTTGTCGTTTGAAGAGGACGGATATTCTGCGGGTTTAAACTAAGGACATTTTCAATCGATTACGGATAATGGACAATTAGGCAGCCTATGTGTAAAGTCAAGGAACTGACAACGACCCACACCTCCGTAGTACAGTAGAGTCTCCCACTTAAATCTTTAAATCGTATTCTTGTGTCTCTCATTCTGCACGGTCCCTCTCCGTCCCTATTTCACGGGAACTTTATCCGTTTGTCCTGTTAAGTAAACTAAACCTTCCGTACCTCGAACCTCCTTCTGGTGTCTCTTCTCTATAAAGTTGGTCTACAAATTTTTATTCATTTCTTTTTTGAGGGTATACCTGGTTTACCCCAGGTCCGTCTCCTCTGTCACACTAGGCTCCGGACCTTGGTGTCTGGAAATACCTTTGAATACGTTTGCGGTCCCGAAGGGTCCCCCGAGTCACTCCTTTCTTGGACGGACGTTGCATCCTCTGCGTCCGAGCTAGGGACTCACCCCTTCAGGGACCCTCTTCCCTTACCACGGGTGGGGTCCTAGGAACGGACCCTTTAGGGAACCCCTCCTCAGACCACCCCATGTCAGGTACCTCAGTGTTCTCTCAACCTGTTCTGACTCGTTGCTTCGTGTGTCCGTTTACTTTGACAAGGGAAAACTGATCACTCCGTCCACAGATGTCACCCTTGACACCTCGTCCCCACTGACTCTACCGGACCCCGGTCCATCCCTGTCTGGACTCACTCCCTCGGACTCCTCCACGTCTGAGTGACTCGACTCCGGGTCCTTAATGAAGTTTATCACTTAAGCAATCATCATTTATCTTCAATTACGTAAAAACAAAGACTCACAGGTCACTTATTACGAACCTCTGTTAAGAAGGATATAAATGTACATAAATCCGCTCGTTTCATCTAGTTTGGTCTCTAGTTAAACGGTTGTAGGTAATCTAGTAGCTTTTTCGTTCTCTCAAGGTCTTTTTGTAGACGAAGTAACTGATACGGTTTCGGAAACTGGCACACCTAGTGTTGTTTGACCCCTTTTAAGAATTTCTCAACCCTTATGGTCTGGTAGACTGGACGGAGGACTCTTTAGACATACGTCCAATCCTTCGTTGTTAATCTTGGCCTGTACTTTGTTGTCCGACCAAGGTTTAGTCCTTTCGTCATGCAGTTCCGACATATAACAGTGGGACGAATAAACATACGTCCCATGTAGTACACTTTACGGTCCGATCTACTTCGTATTCGACCTTAGTTCTAACTACCCTCTTTATGGTTATTGGAGTCTATACGTCTACTGTGGTGGGAATACCGTCTTTCACTTCTCCTTGATTTCTCGGAGAACTCCTTTCACTTTCTCCTCTCACTTTTTCAACCGAATTTTGAGCTATCAGTCTTTTGATTCTAGTACAGTAGACCAGGGTAGTGGAGTACCGTTTATCTGTCCCTTTGTTACCTTTGTCACAGTCTGAAATAAAAAAACCCGAGGGTTTAGTGACGTCTACCACTGACGTCGGTACTTAAATTTTCTACGAATGAGGAACCTTCTTTTCGATCCTGGTCGGATCCGTCGTATAAGTTTTCGTCTCTGTAATGAAGCGGTTGTTTCCAGGGAGATCAGTTTCGATACCAAAAAGGTTATCAATACATACCTACACTTTCAACCTGGTATTTCTTTCGACTCACGGTTTCTTGACTAAGAAAACTTAACACCACAACCTCTTCTGAGAACTCTCAGGGAGCCTGTCGTTCCTCTAGGTTGGTCAGGTAGGATTTCCTTTAGTCAGGACTTATAAGTAACCTTCCTGACTACGACTTCGACTTCGAGGTTAGGAAACCGGTGAACTACCCTTCTTGACTGAGGAATCTTTTCTGGGACTATGAACCTTTCTAATTTCCGTTCTCCTCTTCCCCTGCTGTCTCCTACTCCACCAACCTACCGTAGTGGTTGAGTTGCCTGTACTCAGACTCGTTCGAGGCCCTCAACCACTACCTGTCCCTTCGGAAAGTACGACGTCAGGTACCCCAACGTTTCAGCCTGTACTGACTCGTTGACTTGACTTGACTTCCGTAAAAATGGAAAAGAAAGACACCTTGTCGATTGGTTGAGACGTCTACCTAACGTCCCAAACAATAAACACCGACAAGATTCAACAAGTCAGTTCAGACTGAGAAACACTGGGGTACCTCACATCGGGCGGTCCGAGGGGACAGGTACCCTAAGAGATCCGTTTTTGTGACCTCACCCGACGGTACGATAAATGTACGTTTAAAGGTATAATATCTCACTTTTATAACCTTACTAAAACGATTTTTATTTTTTTTTTATGTACAATGAAACTCTAAGGTAAGTCCAGACGATAACTCATACTGGACGTACACCATTTTTAGAACCCCCACTAAATTCTTTGCCCTTTAAATCGTAAGTATACATACTATTTATCTCGGGATTAAAAACATGGTAAAAACATGTAAACAGTAAACCATAACTTTCAGTCTCCAGTGTCGTCGAACACTGAGGTAGGAAGATCTCCGTCTACCGTTCACGGTCAGTCATCGACCGTCCCAATTGGACACTTTCTTCCAACTCTCTCCGTGAAGTGGCTTCAGTGTAGGAGTACAAGTTCGTCTTCATAATTGTATCCTCTTTTCGTCTCGATAAATAAAGAGGGACGATCCTCCCGATCCCTTTAACGTCGGAGGGGCGAGTGGGACGACTCAGCCCTACGTGGTGTCTCCCGTCTTGCCCATGAGGTCCCGTTTTCTGTTTGTCTTCGGAAGGTCGGAGACTTCACACCAACGACAGTTATACAGTTTGTCGTTGCAGGGGGACCTTTCCCTGGATCGGGTCCGCCGCCTCCAACTCAAGTGCGACTACCTCAAATCTTGTTTCCCACTGAGTAGTCTCTTCGACGACTTGGTGTCTCTCTCCGACAGACATCGGAGCCACATAGAAGAGGGAACTACTCTAGGTAAAAAGAATTCACCAAAAATAATACTGTGCATCTTTCGGTCGGGCAAAGGTCCACGGCAGTCACGATCACAATGTTTTTCGGTCACATAGTAAAAGAGTACCATCTCCGTCGAATACTCAAGAACATCCATACTCCATTTCTCTGCTCCTTTAATTCTACAGTCTTCCCCCGTTTTATTTTCTCTTAACAGTATTTTTAGTTCGACCTTTCCGTACCTAGCATACGGATATTGAGACTACTACAAAAACTTGTCGAAATAACTGGATTTCCTGTATGTCAGGTGACGTGTGGAAACGCCACACACTAAATTATTCGAAACCGTGCACAAATGTAGGTCTTTCGTCGGGACGTTAGTTCTGCATTTTACTTGTCCGACAGTGGGGAGTCGCATAGGAGCACAAGGAAGAAGAACAAGTAAATTACTTACTTATTCACTTCAATCGTGTAAAGATACAATAACTCTGAGTAGACTTAAAGAACCTCGTGGAAACGCAGAGACAACTTACAGCCAAAAGTCCTTCTATTAATGAAAAGTCGACGCACGAAAGTACCTCGTGGACCCGAAATACCGGTTCACGGTTCGGATGGGTTCCGGAGACTGAACCTAAGTAGACTGTTGCACCGAAAGTGGTGTGGAGTCGGGCAGCCTTTCGTCGTCCTGCGGACCGAGACAGCCCGGGACCGGGTGGAAGGGTCGTCTGAAGTTCGCAGGAGAGTATCACCAGAGGAAAGGGTCGCAGATCACCTGGGGTGGGGAAGTCACTTTAGGTCGACCGAGGGGTTTATTAAGACCTCGAAGGACGGAGGAACAGAACGGACCTTTAAGGTACTCTAAGTTGGAGATAAAAGGAGAGAGAGGAGGTTCAATGATACAAACCCCCGGGACAAACTCAGAGGAGGAGGTACTCCAGGGGGTGAGACTTGAATAAATATCGGATACGACGGCCAAGTCGTAGACTGGTCTGGGACGGACCACAAAAATCGTTCGAACCGCCACACTCATCTACCACGTAGGAAGGCATCGGGGGCCGTCTCAAATTGTGCCACGCACCGTTGAGAAGAAGGAACCAACACTACCACCACCCGAACCCAGACTCCTGTCTCAAATACCTCCCAGTCGTTCGTGTTCTCCATCTCGACACTTTCACTGCCAGCGAGTCAACACAGGCTGAGAAAGTTAGGGTACCTGACATCGGGTGGTCCGAGGAGACAGGTACCCTAAGAGGTCCGTTCCTATGTCCTCACCCCTCGACAAGGGAAGAGGTCCCTTGAAAGGGTTGGGTCCCTAGTTTGGGTCCAGAGGGAGAAACGTCCGCCTAGGAAATGACAGACTCGGTAGTCCCTTCGTGACATCCCTCACTACTAAATAACCTTCTTTATTCTCTTAGGTGCTCCTTCTTAGTCTGGTATCGAAGGGAAACCTGTCTTTCGCAAGTGTGTGGAATCATACGACGGACGGGTTACCGTAACAGACCTTAGACGGAGAATGAGGGGTGTGGACCGAGGTACTGCAGTACTGGTTCCTGGTTCCGTCGTCAGGGGTGACTGGGTCACGTCGGTCGAAATAGACACCTGCGACTCCGGGACATTACTTCGGGTAAACTTCAGGGTCAGAAAGACACGGGACCACGGGCAAACAAGACCTATTCTTAGTTATTGTAAGTCAATTGTAATATCTAATACAGTGGTTCGTCAACTAAATCTCACAGTAACGAAACGTCGAACATAGGACTGGATTGGTTCGGACTACTGTAGACGGATCTTCCGGTGTGGTGACCGTACCTTTTCCCGTCTCTTTGATTGGAGAGGAGGAGGGTCTGGATCTTAACGTGAGGTGACCCTCGTCGCGTGGGACGGAAACCGGAGGGAGGGGTCCTCGTGATCTCTCTACTCAGTGAGAGACTGCGGAAGGAACCGTGGGACCCGTCTCTCGTCTCAGTGGACCCAAAAGTCTCGACCTCCGTCGTGAGTGGGCACACTACGCCCGATGGGGAGTACGGACGCACAACGTGACAGTAGAGGAATAAATTGACCAACTCACAAACAAAGAAATAAACCGACACAACCCAGAATCGACACCGAGCACCCTGTGCGTGACACAGTCCACCCCACAACGTGACTCTGTGTCCGTGAGAGCTCAATACCGCGGGACCGAAGTCACAGCACCGCGGACCCGAAGCCCATCATCGTCGTGCACCCGAGTCAACGAGACGGGGCACCCCCTAGAATCGAGGGACTGGTCCCTAACTTGCACGCAGGGGACGGAACGTTTCATCCAAGAATTGGTGCCCCGGGAGTCCCTTCGGGACGTGACAATAAGAAAAACTTGCGAGGGAAAAAGGAATGTATTTGTCCCAACAAAACACCAGGTTCCGGTAGAAAACGAACAAGAGAGACTGAGTACGGCTCTCACTCCCTCACCTGTTTACCCGAAAGTCACATTAAAAGTGAAGCACATAAAATTTTAATGAGGTCGTCGGATTCGTAATATGTTGAAACTAAGACATTGTTTCTATTCAGATACAGGTTCACCAACGTCTAGAATTCCTGGAATGGACATCTACACGTAATCCGTCCCACGAAGTGCCCTTGTTTTGGTTAATCTTGCATACATCCTGTATCTACACATAAACAGTACTCGTCAACCGAATGCACAAATACCTTTGAAAGTTCAGGGTTCTAGACGCCTACTCAACCGTCCGACCCCTGGGCTCTCTCGACTGCCCATCGAGGTCGGACTTAGGCTTCCGGACTCTTCGTCCTTGTGACTACTATATTCAAGAACAGGTTTCTAGTCTTTGCTGACTACAGGGTCGATTTCCGTCAGTCGGTCCTACTCAAGGGTGAATGAATCCCTCGTCAGTGGAAAAAACCGGATGAGTAGTTGACTAACTTACTCCGGGTGGGTGTAGTCCTTCTCGTTAGACGAAAGGAGCCACATTCCTAAGTTTACAATCGGAGTAGGTCTTCGTGGGAGTGTCTGTGTGGGTCCTGTTACAGTCTGGTTCATAGATGTGCGGGGTGCCGGGTCGGTGGAACTATATTTTAATCCGTAGTGTCACGCATCCCGTAGTCTTCCAAGGTTCGGGGAGAGAAGACAACACATTGACCTGGAAGTCGGAGATTCAAGTCCTCACTCAGAACCGCAATCTACTCCCAGACTACTCCTGCCTCACTCAACCACTCTGGACCGCAAACAACAAAAGGACACGAAGACTTATGTAGCGGCAGAAAGGACTGAAAGGGACTATTTCGGGGACCACTTGTGTCGGAGCGAAAGACAACCAGCAGAAGTACCAGGAGGGTCTAGGAACAGTGTGGACGAGGGGACCCGGTGATTGCGTGATCCCTCAAAATGTCCCAAACGGGGTCACAACCCTCCGGACCGACCTCTGTGGTCGATCCGACGTAGACTTCAACGAACGACAGAGGATTCAGTGTTGGAGGAGAGGGAGGGAGATGGTAGGGGAAGGGGGCTGTGAGACTGAGGAATCACCAAAGCTTACAGGTCGACGTAAATCTCTTCCGAACAACTGATAAACATTGGAAAGGTCGTAGGAAATAATCAATCCGTCCTGTAAAAAAAATTATTTGTTATCTATAACCTGTTTCGATTAACCATCGACTCAATCTTAATGGACAAAGTAAACAAATAGGGAAATGATCAAGAGATACTTCTGAAACGTACACTCGGATCGTGACACAGTCACTACCTTTCTGTTTAGCACCCCGTAGAGACGGGAATCGTCGTCAAAAACTCATTGACAGGACTAGTACTTCCCCGGGTAGACACTATGGACCGTGCGGAGTCTGACAACCTGACAGAAGAGATGGACCCGACGAGACCCACCCCCGCCCCGCCCCCCCCCGCCGAAAGGTTTATCCTTAACGGAATGTCGAGTGTACGGCCCCAAGACTAAATTAGTGAAACCCCGATACCAAAATACTTTCCAGGGCGTCCCCAGAAGAAACCACCGAGTGTACTATTTCTTAGACGGACGGGCACGTCCTCTATATTTCTCTGTTTCCAAGTTAGGGACCCAACCCTCCTAGGGGACCTCTTCCTTTAACGTTGGGTGAGGTCACAAGAACGGACCTTAGGGTACTTGTCTCCTAGGACCACCCGATGTCAGGTACCACAGCATTTCTTAGTCTGTACTGATTCACTGACTGTGAAAGTGAAAAGTCGACCAGGACTACACACCGGTCCCTACTCTTGATCGCCCCATCTCGAACATTCTGTGGAGCCAGAAATTTTTAGAGAAGTCGGGGACTCTTTTTACAAACCCTCCGAAACTATTACGGCCACGATTTCCAGTCCCGGGCTTTGATAACTCCAGTAAGACCTCGTAAAAGTAGAGTCTTTTAAAATTCTGTTCATTTCGGATCCCAAAGACAGGGGACATTCTTGAGAATTCTCTTTGAGTGGTAGAGGACTCGATCCAACGTTCATAGTAAAAAGGAGGACTCAAAAGAAGTCTTCTCACCACTCTCTAATTTTCTTTTAGTTTTGTCACGATAATATTGAAATCATCGACCTCTTACGCTCCGACGTCTAAAAATAACGAACTTTGTAATCAGGATAAAACCGTGTCTGACATTTCGAGACACAATTAACTTGTTCACGATAAGTTCCGTCCTTTGAACCACAGAGGAAACCTGTCAGGTCATCCTGTAATCACCCTAGAAGACTCTTAACCGAAGGAAAAGTCTAAAACACTCGAAGGGAGGGGGTTGTTTCTCATAGGGAGACTCTAATCACTCCCTTGGGGATAACTATACCGGGGTGTCGAGATCGACCTAGAAGACTACACAAGTCGAAAGTATTAGTCGTCATTTTTCTCTTTGAACTCAGTATCAAAGTCCATCATTCCTCTCCTAAAGGTGAAATTTTTACCTAAAAAGGTCCGTCAGCTTCAGACACTACCACATCCGCATACGGATGACTTGTGTACATAACGGTACTCCTGGAGTAGGTACAACTCTAAGACTTTGGGAAGTCTACGAAAAGTCCCTGTGAGCATATTTATCCTTCTGTGGTCGTCCAGTGTTACCCCTTGAAACTCTGACCTAGGTACGTTGTTAATAAGTAGTAAAGACGGAGAGATCTGAGACACATTCTATATGACGTCTACTCAGACAACGAGTACCACTGAAATCCTTATCCTTAATCATTTAGGTACACATTACCAAGATAATTTCCCTTTTTAAATTTGACGTTTTCACTCTCCTGTCGTACCAGAGTCGTACACGCGTGTGTGTGTGTGTGTGCCTTGATACACTCAACAACGACACAATTCGTTGACAACGCCATTAGTAGAGTAATATTTATACATCTATATATGTGTGTGTGTGTGTGTATATATGTATATAGTTTAGCGCTACGACCCTTTCTAACTTCCGCCCTCCTCTTCCCCTGCTGTCTCCTACTCTACCAACCTACCGTAGTGGCTGAGTTGCCTGTACTCAAACTCGTTCGAGACCCTCAACCACTACCTGTCCCTCCGGACCGCACGACGTCAGGTACCCCAGCGTTTCTCGACCTGTACTGATTCGTTAACTTGACTTGATTTGACTATAGTTTAGTAGTATATGTGGAATTTGAATGTGTCACAACAGTTTATATAAAGTTATTTCAATCCCTTTTGTAAAATTAATTTTACTACTACACTCCTATATCTTCCTTGTCGACGTCCACTCGAAATAACCTTGAGACTATTAATGACACTTACGTAAGTGGACAAAGGCACACGCACACACGCACACACGCACACACACACACACACACGCACACACACACACACACAAAAGAGGGTCGTAAAATAAGAGGGACGATACCAGTGAGGATCCAGGGGAGGAGGTGGAGGATGGACGGGATGGGAACTGGGAGTGTGGGGTTTGGTCACGGGGGAGTAAAGGGTAGAGGGTGTGACGAGTACGACGAGGTAGGCCCTTCAGGAGTGAGAGACTCAAGCGGTGGGACCAAGGTAGAAGTCTATCTGAGAGCACAACGTTGGGGGTCGGAGGAGAGAGACAAGGGACCTTAGAAGGAGATAGTATCTGAGGGGGTAGGGTGTCTCCACACAAACAAAACAAAAAATTTGTAAAGGGGGAAGACACGTCACTCGAAGGACTTTTGTCCATTGCCCAGACTAAAATGGAGACCTAAGGACTTGAATCGAGTCTTGGGAAATAGTCCGAAAACTTGACAAGTCTTTATAGTTGATTATGTCTGTGTGTCTGTGTGTTTGGTGTTAAAGAAAGAACTAACGACACCTGAGTCCCGTCCTAAAACTGAAAACTGTCATCTCGTATATCTAACCGTTATTTCTGTAATTTCAAGTTATTTGGACCGAAATCCAAGACTAAAATAGTAAATAATCGACTGTTTGAACTGATTTAATGAATTTTACAAAAAGAAAGAGGAATTTTTATCTTATATAAGTGTCATAAATAACTCTCGTAGTTTATGCCTTTACTCTATTACAAGCGAGTACGGATCATATATTTTAGACGTGAATCGTAAATCTCACATACAAAACCGACGACAAAACCGTAACTTCAACATGTTTATGTTCATCTATCACCTTATACCGTTATTAATAGTCTTATTCTATCCCGGGTTTGGGGTCGGGACTTCTTTATGAAAAGAGATGTGTGGTACCCGTCCTGGCGACGGGTCCTGCCTCTGGTAAAAGTCACCAAGCCCCACCGGACCGGTAGTCTGCAGGAGGGAACTGAAGGACTCGGGACCAGTCTTCGAACGGTCGTGTGTACCGGACCCGAGACACATAGACAGTGCCTTTGTAGTGGAGGAGACCCCCCAACGTCTGTGGTGTCGTCCTTGTTCCATGTTGTACCTGTCTCCGTCGACCCACTCAGTGCCTGTTACTGTTCGGGTCCGTCACGTGCCCCCCCTGGTCCGTATAGACACGTGACATTCACGTGCCCGGCCCCGCCCCCCCGCCCTCCCCTGGTCCTCCCTTCTCGACTCTTCCGTCATCTTCCCACCTCCATCTGGGGGACGGAAGAGTCGGTAGTCCAAGCACGACACTATCGTCGTGGACGGGTCTCCGTCCTTCTGGTCGGAGACGAGTTCGACGACGGGGTGTAGACACGGGTGCACCGGGGAGGTACTCGTCGTGTCAAAGGACATAGTGTTCCTATATCTCCAGTAGTATCGGTGGACTCACACGAGAAGTTGTTCACTATGCTATGCACTTCCCGGACAATTTGTCTTCACGACCAACTTACCAACGAGACTGACACCAATCGCCGACATCTCCCCGACACTCACACAGGTTCCCTTCACTAGCTAATACCCCGGAGATAGGGGTTTCACTCGGGACCTTACTACGAGGGACGTAGATTACTAGGAGAGAAGAGAGTACCATCTCGACACCCGGGAGGACACACGTCAAGGGTAGACTGCCGGGGTGTCCCCTAGCGGTGGACCTAGAGGTCCTCGTCGTACCCCTCCACACCGGCAGTAGTGGGAAGGCATCGGGTTAAGTCTCTCTGACGAAAGATACCCGGTTCGTACGTAGTGCAGTCAGTACAGGCTGAGACGTGGGATACTTGACATCGGGCGGTCGAGGAAACAGATACCCTAAAGGGTCCGTTCTCATAACGTCACCCAAAGGTAGTGGAAGACGTCCCCCAGAAGGGTTGTGTCCCTACTTTGGACACAGAGGAAGTAACCGTCTGTCCAAGAAATAGTGACCACGGTGACCCTTCGGGTTTATACGTAGTGGGTCCTCGATTTGACGAAGTACCCCCGGCCGTCGAGGAACTACACTACGGGGACTCCCTCAGGACCCTTGAACATAGAACAAAAAGTGAGCTCTAGGACCGAAGAGGTAGGCCGGACGCTGTCGTGCCCCTCCGAGACCGGGACGGGTCCCACAGTAACTCCCCTGTCTAAGTGGCTACCGGAGGTCCACGAAATTTGCTTCCTCTCCATTAACGTAGTAATCGAAAGGGGAAGGGACACCCCTGCTTACTATCTGGGACTACTCAGAGTAAACTTTCCCACGACGAATGTGCACGTGGGTCTAGGAATGTGCACGTCCAAGACTAGAGTGTCCTGCTTGCCTTTAGTGTACCGAGTCCTGTTGGAACACCGTCCAGTGACAGTTCCAATTCATCCCTCTTCACACAAAAGACTCCGGGCTAACTAACATGTCCTCTCGAAACAGATCTTCGTCGTTATTGGGTCCAGACACCAAAATGAAGACAATGATTGACCTAATCACTGGAACATGTGCGTGTACACGCACACACAGTCACACGCAAACTTATATAAGTAAGTAAGAGTCCACTGTGATCACCATTTCTTAGACGGACGTTTTCTCTCCATCTAAGTTTGGGACCCAGTCCTTCTAGGGGACCTCCTCCCGTACCGTTCGGTGAGGTCATAAAAGTGGACATTTTAAGGTACCTGTCTCCTCGGACCGCCCGATGTCAGCTATCCCAGTGTTTCTCGCCATGTGTCGACTTCGCTGACTCGTGTAAGTAAGGGACCTTAAGAAATTATACATCTGTGTGTGTGTGTGTGTATATACCTTACTTATACGTACTTCTTACACGCACGTACAAACATATTTGTTACAAAGCAGTGTTGGACTTAAATTGAGTGAGAGAGGACACGACTTGGGGTGGAAGAGGTAGCGTCCGTAATCTACTATCCAGTCCACGGACAAGATTATACAAAATTATTCGTACGGAAACGTTACGGTGGAACTCTACCCTGTGGCAGGAAGTAATTAGTAATGACTATGAAAATAAAAGAGGTTCACAAAGGAAAGGAAATACTTCTTGTTGGAGTCACGAGTGACCGTAACAGGAGAATTAATTCGAAAAATAAAACTTCTCTAACATCTAAGCGCATGTACCTATACTTTATTGTGTCGTGCTGGAGCTCACGGGAAGTCGGTCCGGGGCGGGGGTTGCACCACGGGGCGACGTTCCTGGGCTCCGTTTGGGGTGTCGTCCTGTGTCTAGGACCACGTCTGTCCTGCGTCCCGTAAGACAGGGGTGTTCCTGGGAGGGCCCGGGGAAAATACCGACCAAGACGGAGACGGCGGGGGAGGGGAGGAATTAGGACCGTAGGTGAGTAGACAAGAGATCGAACCATTGAAAAAGTAAAGGTCACTTTCACTTTCAGTGAGTCAGTACAGGCTGACAAACGCTCGGATACCTGACATATCAGGTACCTTAAGGAGTCCGGTCTTATGACCTCACCCATCGGAAAGGGAAGAGGTCCCCTAGAAGGATTGGGTCCCCAATTTGGGTCCAGAGGGTGTAGAGTCCTCCTAAGAAATGGTCGACTCGGTGGTCCCTTCGGGTTCTTATGACGTCACCCATCGGAAAGGGAAGAGGCCCCCTAGAAGGATTGGGTCCCTGACTTGGGTCCAGAGAACGTGACGTCCACCTAAGAAATGGTCGACTCGGGGGTCCCTTCGGGGTGGACGCTATACTTACTTTCGTGTGTCATGCACCACCACCGAAGGGACCCCCAAGTCTGCCATTTCACAGGCGGACGGTACGTCCTCTGGGTCGAAGGTAGGGACCTAGCCCTTCTAGGGGACCTCTTCCTTTACCGTTGGGTGAGGTCATAAGAACGGACCTCTTAGGGTACCTGTCTCCTCGGACCATCCGATGTCAGGTACCCCAGTGTTTCTCAGCCTGTACTGACTCGTTGAAGTGAAAGCGATGTGTGATACATTGGAAGTCAAGTCAAGTCAACTCAGTGAGTCAACACAGGCTCAGAAACGCTGGGGTACTTAGTGTCATGCGGTCCGGAGGGACAGGTAGTGGTTGAGGGTCTCAAGTGGGTTTGGGTGCAGGTAGCTCAGGCACTACGGTAGGTCGGTAGAGTAGGAGCCAGCAGGGGAAGAGGAGGACGGGGGTTAGGGAGGGTCGTAGTCTCAGAAAAGGGTACTCAGTTGAGAAGTGTACTCCACCGGTTTCATGACCTCGAAGTCGAAATCGTAGTAAGAAAGGTTTCTTTAGGGTCCCAACTAGAGGAAGTCTTACCTGACCAACCTAGAGGAACGTCAGGTTCCCTACGAGTTCTCAGAAGAGGTTGTGGTGTCAGGTTTTCGTAGTTAAGAAGTCGTGAGTCGGAAGAAGTGTCGGGTTGAGAGTGTAGGTATGTACTGGTGTCCTTTTTGGTATCGGAACCGATCTACCTGGAATCAGCCGTTTCATTACAGAGACGAAAACTTATACGATAGATCCAACCAGTATTGAAAAGAAGGTTCCTCATTCGCAGAAAATTAAAGTACCGACGTCAGTGGTAGACGTCACTAAAACCTCGGGTCTTTTTATTTCAGACTGTGACAAAGGTGACAAAGGGGTAGATAAAGGGTACTTCACTACCCTGGCTTACGGTACTAGAAGCAAAAGACTTACAACTCGAAATTCGGTTGAAAAAGTGAGAGGAGAAGGTGAAAGTAGTTCTGCGAAAAATCGAGGAGAAGTGAAAGTAGGTATTCCCACCACAGTAGACGTATAGACTCCAATAACTATAAAGAGGGCCGTTAGAACTAAGGTCGAACATAAAGAAGGTCAGGTCGCAAAGAGTACTACATGAGACGTATCTTCAATTTATTCGTCCCACTGTTATAAGTCGGAACTGCATGAGGAAAAGGATAAACCTTGGTCAGACAACAAGGTACAGGTCAAGATTGACAACGAAGGACTGGACGTATATCCAAAGAGTTCTCCGTCCAGTCCACCAGACCATAAGGGTAGAATCCCCCACGGAAAAAGGTGAGTCGCATAAAGAGACCTCTACTAAATATAGGTAGGTGAGTACACCGAAGTAGAACTTTCTTAGGTTTCAGACTTTAGGATCTCAATCCTAGGTTCCTGGGGTCTCGGTATCTTGTGGAGTGGGGGGTGGGGGGATGGGTGGGAGATCACTGTCTCCGAGTCTCTCCGACAGACAGTTCCTCTCTAATAAGTGTCGACTCACGTTTCGAGAACTGAAGACGGTTTTGACCCTAACACTCTCCTTCGGGGTAATGACGAGGACTGACCCCCAAGAACTGTTGGGTGGAAGGACCAGGGGTCGTGCCGGCACCGGAGACCACGTAGTTTTCTTTACGTTGAGGAGATTACGAAGCAGTTCAAACTAAATATTTGCGAAGCCTACCTTCCTTCCAGGAATTTCTTCGGTCTTTGCCCGCACTGGAAGGTGTTCTAGTTCCACAGAAGGAACGGAAAGGAGACCGATTTCAGAAGTGAGAGGGACTCACCCATCAAGGTGGGGAACGAAACGAGAGACACAAGGAGAGGTCCTTGTAAGACAAGGAACTGGCAAAGTCTAGTCCTGGGGGTTCCGGAGTGTGACCCCTGGAGAATTGGGGATAGTGAGGTACAAATGACGTTGGGATATTCTTTTTCTCCTGGAACCGTAAAAGGTCCCCCTGTTTGAATCGTCCTCCTCCCTTCCGGAAGAAGAACGGATCGTTGGTGGGTCAGACAGTGAGGAGTAGGTCACTTTTCGGAGCGGGAGACTCGAGGATCAAAGGAGACGACTTGAGACAACTATCGCAGTCCTCTACAAGGGGTCGAGGGACAAGAGGACATACTTTCTTCTGAAGAAGAAAAAGGAGGTCTGGACATACACTAAGAGGTCTCGGACGTATAGGACTTAACGTCAAATCCTTGCAACGAGAAGGACTTATTTAGGTAAAACGACCAAATTCTATTTTATACGGAGAATGGTGGGGGTAGAGAGAGACGGGACAAGAGACTCGTGGACACGCGAGAAAGGTCAACCTTAGGAGTCGGAAGGGACCGGGGGGTCGGAGACGGTGGGGGCGTGGGGACGAGGACCAGACCATCGGTCCCGTCGTATCTCCAACTCGAGACGTTCTCTTTTCCTCCCTCCCTCTTCGGTACTTAGGCATAGGAATTCACAGAAGGACAGGGTCTACGTAACGATTGAACCTCCAGAATTGTCGAGTGTTTCAGTAGAAAAATTTTTACTTAATTAAATAAATAACTGAAAAATCAACTTCATATCAACTGACTATTACGAGAGGATCAAAGTCCGTGTGACGCTTCGCTGAGTCACTATCTGTCTATATCGAAGAGGGAATATCGAATAATGTTTTGTCCGATATCAAGGGACGCGACACACCGTCCAGGAACAGCCAGAGACAAAATATATGCACACACACGAGTCAGTGCAGACTGAGACGTTGGGACATCCGTTCTTAGGACCACACACACACACGTGTGAGGGACTCAGAGGATGAGACTCTGGGGTGCCTGACGTCGGGTGGTCCGAGGAGACGGGTACCCTGAGAGGTCCGTCCTTGTGACCTCACCCAACGGTACGGGAGGAGGTCCCCGAGGAGGGCTAGGTCCCTAGCTTGGACGTAGAGGACGCAGAGGACGTAACCGTCCGTCTAAGAAATAGAGAGCGAGGTGGACCCTTCGGGATAAAATATATATTACTACACATAAACAATCCCAATCTACTTGAACATATGTTTTATCTTTGTTTGGGTGTCTGTGTCTTTTGTATGAACAATGGTTCCTCCTTCCCTGAAAGGACCGCCGAGTCTGCCATTTCACAGACGGACGTCACGCCCTCTGGCCCAAGTTAGGGACCCACCCCTTCTAGGAGACCTCTTCCTTTACCGTGGGGTGAGGTCATGAGAACGGACCTTTTAGGGTACCTGTCTCCTCGGACCATCCGATGTCACGTACCCCAGTGTTTCTCAGCCTGTGCTGACTCGCTATAGTGAGTTCCTCCTTTCCCTCTCCCGTTTAATATATAAACCCTAATTGTACATTGTTTCAATGGAAAATTATATGTAACCTTTGTAAGGATTCCACAAATTTGAGTCCACTGTTTCAGGCAACTGGAGAAAGAATCGGTGCTAGGAGTATGTGGGACATTGGGGTGGTTAGGCAGGTTCGTTATAATCCCTTGTAAATATTCTGATTGACAATCAGGTTAAGTAAGAAGAGAGAAAGAACACAGTCTTTGGTAACTTTACAGGAGCTTATTATAAACGCTATTCCCAAAATAAACTCCCACCGCCTTTAGAATATCTTTATCTCCACCAGCAACATGCTACACACTTACATGACTTAAGGTGATTTAACAAATGAACTTTTACCAACTGAAATACTATGTTCTTAAAGGGAACCCAGTTAATAAGAAAATTTACATATACTACAGAGAAGTCTCCACTTCAGGGGCCAGAAGGGAGTCATCTGTTTGTGAGGAGCATAGATGTCCCCTCATCTATCTTGTAAGAACTTATATAAGTTCGTTTTTCATTCCCCTCGGTTTCTCACTCTTTCCTCCTACCCTGAGTTTCTACGAAGAGTCACAATCGAGGAATTTTCCCGCATTCTAATTTCTGAACCTCTACCCCGGAAACACACAAGTCTGACCTTCGTAAAACACCCCTTTGTGGTTCTACTTTTACACTTCATACCACAACCGTTTCCTCGTAATTGTGTGGTGTCCCGTGTGCACATTCTGAACAGTCACTGCTAGACTAGGAAATTCTAGGTCCCGAATTATAGTTATGTTCTCTGAGGTCAATTAGTAAGCTTGGTACTTTTGGATTAGTATACGTAAAGGACTGGAAGACTTAAACGTTCACATTACAGTAAACAAAGACACATCATCTTTCTCTATGTCACAAACCCTCCTACATGTAAAGTGAAAATCTAAAAAGATATCGTATAAATAGTTAAACGTACTAAAACTCTTTTGTTACATATTACAATCGTGGTTTATATACGTTTACGTCAATACGGTTTCGACGACTTAGGCTGTCCAAGGGACGAGGCGAGAGGTGACGGACAAGTGTCAACTTAGGTCTGTGCAATCCTAGTCTTCCGGGGAGGGTTCTCGTTTTCGGGCTTTGAGGTCTAGTGTCACTAAACATTAAACGTCAATTAGTTCACACTGACACCTCATTCTACTAAAGGTTGGTGGCAGCTGCTTTTTAATTAGCTAGTTAGGTGCTTTCTTTACCTTTTAAAATAAGTTCGGCCTACATTCCAATAGTGGACGCCCTCTCACAGAGTCTATCGAGACTCTTGGACAAGACGGGTAATTTTCAGTCCGTCAATACATTCAAAAAACTCTGTCTCCGGGTACGCAGTTTACTACACAATGGCTGTCAAATGTATTAGGTCTAGATCCGTCGTAGTACCCTGGGGAATATTCTAGTTCCTCTTTACAATAGAAAGTCCTAAACAGAACGACTACGACCCTCTTCCAACGACAACTACCGACTCGTCCATAAGGACGGGTCCCGCCTCCACACCAGGTATGTACTGTGTCTATGTACACGTATCGTCTGCCTTTCCTCCGGTTTCAAGTCCAGTCAAGTCAACGAGTCAGTACAGGCTGAGACACGTTGGAGTACTTGACGTCGTACGGTCCGAAGGGACAGGTAGTGGTCGAGGGTCTCAGGTGGGTTTGAGTACACGTAACTCAGACACTACGCTAGGTTGGTGGAGTAGGAGACAGTACTCGAAGAGAAGGACGGGAGTTAGAAAGGGTCGTAGTCCCAGAAAAGTTTACTCAGTCAAGAAGCCTAGTCCATCGGTTTCATAACATCAAAGTCGAAGTCGTAGTCAGGAAGGTTACTTATAACTCCTGACAAAAGGAAATCCTAACTGACCAACCTAGAGGAACGTCAAGTTCCTTGAGAGTTCTCAGAGGAGGTTGTGGGGTCAAGTTTTCGTAGTTAAGAAACCCGTTTCCCGTCTTCTGTCAAAAACAAATTTAAACAGAACAGAACGGTACTTTTATCCTTAAAATAAAGTGTGATACTTTGTTCAAACGAAAATTTGTTTGGGTCTCGGTTCACATCTCATTCTGAGTCTTGGACGGAAAGTCAAGTCGGAGAGTCAAATATTCACTTCTTCGTCTTGGGTCTCTTAGAAGAAAACTGATCCTCAAAACTTCCGTTTACGAAAAAATTTTCGTAGTAGATAAAACTTCTCGGAAACATAAGACTAAAATCGTACATTAACTTAAGAAGATCAATATTTAGTAAAACTAGAAAAAATAGGTCACCATACTGTGTCTTTCCCGAAGAGACCACCGAGTCTACCATTTTTAGGTGGACATTACGTTCTCTAGGTCCGAACTAGGGACCTAGTCCTTCTCGGGGATCTCTTCCTTTACCGTTGGGTGAGGTCATAAGAACGGACCCTTTAGGGTACCTGTCTCCTCGGACGACCCGATGTCAGATACCCCAGGGTTTCTCAGCCTGTGCTGACTCGTTGGAAGTACTGTGTCTTTTATCCGTACCCACTTATCAAAGAGTTAAATTTTACTTTTCTTTTTTTATTTAATAAGTGGAGAGGTTTTCACCAATGATTGCCACATAGACTCTCGGGGAACCTGTCGTTCCTCTAGTTTGGTCAGTGGGATTTCCTTTAGTTGGGTCTTATAAGTAACCTTCCTGACTACGACTTCGACTTTGAGGTTATTAAACCGGTGAACTACGTTTCTCAACTGAGTAAGTAACCTTTTCTGGGACTACGACCCTCTCTTACTTCCGTTTTCCTCTTCCCCCACTGTCTCCTACTGTACCCATCTATTGTAGTGGTTGAGTCACTTCTACTCAAACTCGTTTGAGGCCCTCTATCACTTTCTCTCCCTTCGGACCGCACGACGTCAGGCACTCCAGCTCTCCTCGACCTGTGCTGACTAGCGGACACGTTGTTGTCATCACATAGATTAGTGCGGCGACAAAGGCCTCCACTGAATCTTTCTTCTCTCCGGAGTCCATAAACACGCGAGTCTCATAGTCTTGGTACACGACGACCTCGAGGAGCACCGTAAATGTCCCTGGTCTGTACCTCCGCCTTTCGAAGAAGACTCCAGTCTCAACCGGCCTCCTTCACTTTGTAAGGGACCTGTTTTTATGTCGATTCGAGACGGAGAATCTCAGTGGCTCCAGAGTGACGTACAAATACAGAGAGGGGTCATAAACTTTTCGGGGTCTTTTGGTTTGCACAGGGTGTGGGGCGTCGGAAGTCTAGTGGGGTCGACTAAGTGGGGTGGACCTTACACACTCCCCGACAAACAGTGTCGACACCAGTACGAGGTGAGACGGGTTGCATTATTTATAATTCGTCCGCGATACATGAATGTATTAAACGTCTTAACTAGCCGACTGAATTTTCGAACTAAGGGATTGTTTTCTTTTACCTCACGAAACACGTTTCCAATTTGCGTGCCAAATTAACCGTTAACACGTAATCTTTGGATAACATTTCGCTAATGTCAACCTCCCCTGCCAGGTCTATCGTGTCAGTCCCTTTATTCAAAAGTAAAAACCGGTAATTTTTTAGTCGAGGACCTTGATCTCACTTTTTTTTTACCCTGTCGGAGTCAGACCTATTCACGGAGTGGTCTTACATTAAAAGAGGGAGGATGTGAAATGGAGGATTGAGTCTTAAATCTTGGACACTTCATACGTCTAAAATTTCTAAGAAAGGAACGGATTTATTAAATACGTTTAGATCACTTAACAATTTAAAGTCTCTTTATGTGTGTGTGTATGTACTAGAACCAATACAATCCATAATGGTAAATTCAACTTCCTTTACTTTTAGGTCGTTTCGGAATACTTTGATTAAACCTGACTCATTCTCGTCATTGTCTCTGAAGGGGGTTTATAATTCTCTTAAGGATCGTTCTTTAATTCTGACAGTGTAGGGGAGTTTATCTTTCATTTACTACTCGGAAGGGTTCACCGAGTCACCACTTCTTGGGTGGACGTACGTCGCCTGTATTTCTCTGGACCCAAACTAGGGACCCAACCTTTCTAGGGGACCTCTTCCTTTACCGTTGGGAAATAAGAACGGATCTTTTAGGGTACCCGTCTCCTCGAACCTGCCGACGTCAAGTATCCCAACGCGTCTCAGTCTGGGCACAAGGTCACTCTCTACTTAGCACTCGAAGCTCGTTACCCTTCGTCAGGAACTTTTTAGACCAAGGGTTTTTCCTGACAGTCTAAACCCTCCGAACGAGGTAAAGACCGTCTCCACCGGGGTTATCACTTGCGGTCGGTCACGTGATGGAGGTCTTACAAGTAGAAGAAATAAGGAGGAGGTCCCCTAATAGGGCTGGGTCCCTAGCTTGGGTGTAGCCGTCCACCTAAGAAGTAATTAACGGGGTGGACCCTTCGGTCGTAGAGAGACAATCCACGGATGGAAATGGTTTCCATCGGGCCCCAAGGTAGCTCCGGGAAGAATAGACGTCTTAAGTTGGAGTCACCCGTACACCCGTACCGAGAAAAATAAGTTCTAAAAAAAAAATTACACCTGGTAAAAATTTTAGAAATAACTTAAACGATGTTATAATGAGAGACGGCCCCAGGTCGGGGCCACCTAGGTCCCATTAAGCTTCCACCCCTGTCTTTTTTAAATAAATTAATGTCTATATCTCTCTCTAATCTTTGCCTATCACATCATCCTTTTAATCACCTCTTTTTCTTCGACTTATTGACCAAATGTACCTTAGGGTTAGTGGTGGATACATCCAGTGTCCGCAGAAAGGTAAGAGCGTTTCCTCTCCTCCGTGACTCCGGAGGGGCCAGGCTAGAGTCTTCGGGTCCGTCTTAATCGTCCGAACCACTCATGGGTGTAAAGTCTACCCTTAAGTCGGTCCTTTTGCCCCTCACTCTTTCTTTGTTGTACCCCCTTAGTCAGAAAGGTCTTTGACTAGGCTAAAGAAGTAAAAAGTCCAAACAAATACATGGAAAAACAATATCTACCCCACTTATGTCTCAGTGCGCCCCCAGTCGTCTGGACTGGGAACAGTGTTAGTCCACGAAGTATATTTTAATATGTTTCCAGAATACCCAAAAATGTAGTAGAAGATCGGTACTCCAGACGACTGTAAAATACCGGGAAAGACTATGGCCAGTCAATTGGTCTTTTGAATAAAAAGGTCCCCACTAAAAAAGAATTTAGTCCGCGGTGGGAGGTTTATTTCAACGTAAGGATATCCCACTCCCACATCACCCAATGTTAGTTCTTTCCTTAAATGAATTGGATTCCAAATTGTACTATTTAGAATTTCCAATTATGAATAAAGAGGATATACGATCAATATAAGTAATATTCCCGTCCTTATACCTCTAAATCGTCGTTTATAACCGAGTTGTTTACATTTAGGAAGTGGTTACAAGGGGAATTCTAGATAAAACAGAATTCTATCACTATTTCAATGTAAAAATGTATCGTATCACTAAGTATCACTAAATATTGTTTCATGTCACTAGATATTGTTTTCTCTTTTAAGTAATTGAGTTTTTCAGATCATAACGATTGTAGTTTTTTGATGATATAAAGGAAAAGATATAAGGTTTATGTAACTAATTATATAAGGGTCCACGGATTCCTATACATCCGGACTACCGTTAGTAACTGAGTAGTTACTTTTTTCGGGACACGATTATGAGGTTTGAGAGACACGACAAATACCAACTCTCCAACAGTGTGTTCGATCAGACAGTCGTCTCTCCAAACTGGACTCTGTCGGAACAGTGTGGGTCCCGTCCCTTAATCGTCATTCATAACCGTGTTGTTTACTTCTTTTTTGGGAAGTGGTTATATTAAGGATTAGTTGGGTGATTATGATATGATTACTAGAAGATTGAAGAGTTTTCTCAGATATAAATCTTTCAAAATTTTGTAGGGCACGGAGAGTGTCAACCCTCCGACATTTGTTAGTGTACACCGGCCTGCTCGGACTAGTCCGTCCGGTCTCTTGGAGGTCTCAAACATTCAACTTTGTGAGAACAGTGCGGGTCCTTAAAAATAATTGACCTCGACGTTCAATTGAGAAAGAGACTCTCTTTACCAATACCCCCTCTCGAGGGACATTTCATGAGACCAAAACCCCCATCTACGAGCCCTTGTCCCCCAAAGGACTCCGAACTAGTGCGGAAACGCATACGGTTGGAAGGAAGGAGTACTGGAAACGGTACCCACCTCAAGGAGTACGACCGAGGGCTGTCGAAAGTTAAATACAAACAAAAAAACCGGTCTCCGTGTGTCCTGGAATCGAGGGGTTGGTCCCTACCTTGGGTCCCGGAGACGTCACCTTCGACTTCAGAATTGGCGACCTGGTGGACCCTTCAGGACCACCCGCACCGAAGGACGCCGAAAGGAAGAACAGAGACTAACGGTAGACGGTCAAATGTCCTACTCATCGCCACGGAGACCACACTTTAAGTTGAGGGGATCCTTAAGGGTCTGTAACCCTCACGAAACTTTGGTCTTTCGGGAAGTATAGATCAACTTTTCCTAGTTCACTATGTTTGACCTGAAGTAAAAGATAGGAGTATCTATCTTTCATACCCCGAAGGGTCCCCCGTGTCCACCATTTCTTGGGTGGACGGTTACGTCCTCTGTATCTCTGAACCCAGACTAGGGGCCCAGTCCTTCTAGGGGACCTCCTCCCGTACCGGTCGGTGAGGTCATAAGAACGGACCTCTTAGGGCACCTGCCTCCTCGGACCGTCCGATGTCAGGAATCCCAACGCTTGTCAGCCTGTGCCGACTCGTGTGCCCGTGCGTCCATCTCTCATATCTCTTCGGGTCATCTTCGGTGGCACTTAATTCTGGGAGCGAAGAGTGAGATTCACGTCTTTCCCTAGAAACGGAGATCGAGAGACACTTTCGGTCGAGCCCTGAGGTGGTCTCAGTAGTCCACGACAACTCTACGATTACCAACAACAACCAAGGGCCCACCTTTGTAATTCTAACATGAAGGGTAAAAAAAGAACAGTTTCCCACCTCGACCTGTCATCTACCATCACTGGTAACCGATAACTAACGTCTATAATATCCTACACGTAAATCTGAGTCGTATGTGTAGAGATTACGTTGCCCTTCGATATCTTAAGACGGACCTTTTATAGGTATCGAAGTCTAAAATGACAAACCGACCCAACTCTTTTGGAGTGTCGTTCTTTGAACAAAGGTTAAAAACTTGGTTTACCACCACTTCTCATCAACTTCTCTAATTATCACCGGAAAGTAAGAGAAGAGGATATTGGGAGGTCGAGGGGTCCCCGACCTTCTTTCCAGTAGCATTGTCCCTCTATCTGAACTCTTCCAAGTGCAGATAGAAAATTGTTTAATCGTTTACGGAGCAATCGTTTACGGAGTAACCCGGTCGGACCGACGAGTTCTGGGACGGGAGGGAGTCCGGAAGGGGTAGGTGTACCTACAGGACAGTAGGTTCTACCCCGGATTCCCATTGACGTCACCTATAGTACAGAACCCCGCGACGTCCCCAGAAGGGACTCGTTTAGGAGGAGACAGGCACCGGACGGTCCCACGGACTTGTCGACAGTGGACAGTGACGTCCACTTCTCGAACTCGGGACCTACTCCGACGTCTCGACTCAAGAGTAGAAGTACAAGAAAAGGTATTACCAAATAGTGTTCTGTGACTTATGCCAGGGGACACGATACGTCACCTCGGAGCAACAGATAGGTGGGATGTATTCTGTCAGACGAAGACGATCGGGGTCCGAGGGTGGTGTGGGGAAAGGACCGAGGGGAGGGGGTACCTTTGGTGTCAAGACAACAGATCCGGACCCCCAACCAAAGACAAAGTATTTATCCAAGTAAACCCAACATAAAAGCTAAGGTGCACGGTCACTACTGTATGCTACAAACAGAAACAGAAAGACTGACTGAAGTGAATCATACTGTTGGAGATCCAGGTAGGTGCACCGAACGTGTACTGTAAGAAAGTAAGAAAAAACACCGACTCTGTATAAGGTAACATACATACCCGGCGCAGAAGAAATAGGTAGATACGACCCGTAAGTCCAGCGGGGTACAGAACCGATAACATTATCACGACCTTATTTGTATCCTCGTGTGCATAGAAAATCTTAATATCAAAAGGAGTCCATACTCGGGTCCTCACCCTAACGACCTCGTCTGCCCTCGAGATAAAAATCAAAAATTTCCTCGCAGGTATGACAAGAGGCATCAACGAGGGGGTTGAATTTAGGGGCGGTCGTGACACCCTGTCGCGAGAGAAAAGAGGCATAGGAGAGGCCGTGACTAACAAACATCTGAAAATTAGTGCCGGTAAGACTGGCCCTACTCCACCCGTGAGTGATATCAAAACTAAACGTAAATAGACTATTAATCGTTACGACTCATAGGAAAGCACACGGACAACTGGTAGAGACACAGAATCGACCCCATTAGCCTGGGCCCAGAGGGCGTAACGTCCGTCTACGAAATGGTAGACTCGGTGGTCCCTTCGGGCCATTAATCGTTACGACTCACAGGAAGGCACGCGGACAACCGGTAGAGACACAGAATCGACCCCATTAGCCTGGGCCCAGAGGGCGTAACGTCCGTCTACGAAATGGCAGACTCGGTGGTCCCTTCGGGCCATTAATCGTTACGACTCACAGGAAGGCACGCGGACAACCGGTAGAGACACAGAATCGACCCCATTACAGACAAATCCAGAAGACGGGTAAAAACCTAACAAAACTACAACAACAACCTCGACATACTCGACAAACATATAAAACCTTTAAGTCTAAAATGAAATGAGGAATTTGTGGAAGAATTTTTACTCTGAAATGAAGAATTTTTGGGTCACTGAATCTCCGTTCACGTTTTACCACTACCGTCGTCCCGGATGGAGTGCTGCCGCAGTTCTCCTACCACACTCGATCGCGGACAGTTCTGGAACTATGCTACGGACTTGACTATATTCGTACGTCACCTTAATCGATAAAAATGGTCTACTGGAGTCGCGGGATTGTTGATCTTTGACTTTCGACGAGTAAACACAGACTGAGAAACGTTGGGGTACCTGATATGTCAGGCACCTTAAGAGGTCCGGTCTTATGATCTCACCCATCAAAAAGGGACGAGGTCCCCTAGAAGGGTTGGGTCCCTAGCTTGGGTCCAGAGGACGTAACGTCCGTCTAAGAAATGGTCGACTCAGTGTTCCCTTCGGGTCAGATTGTTAACCTTTTGTGTCGGTTTTTGTCGAAGGTCCCTGAACACGGAGGTTCAAAGACCTTACACCGAAACCCCTTTCTGTAGACACCTCCCCTACCCCACTCCCCCCGGACTTCCGACCGTCTCCTGCCCGACCCATCTTGGTGTCTTAGGGACCTCAACAGAGGCCGCTACTACCGACGTGTGACAACGAGGAGACGGGGCCTCGGGCCGGACACAGAGGTTCAGGTGCGGGGAGGAAAAGGCGAAGACAGATACTACAGTCACAACCACTCCTTTTAGACGTCCTTCACTACCCCGGTACACGTTACCCCTGTGTCTCCTCAGGCTGTTGGGCCGAAGGGGGAGCTCGGGGACCTTTGTACGGTCGTTCTGTGAGGTTCTCCCCGACCTTCCCTGGGGTCTCGGGGACGGGAGACCAGAGACCAAAGGGCTGTGAGTCACGGTGGACGGACTCCGACAGGAGGAAAGGGTGAACACTCTGGGAGCACAGGGAGGGAGTCCAGACACGGGTCGAGCGTCCGTCTCTCCTTATTCTGTCCCGGTGGTCGGACGCTTGCGTCCCTGACGACGGTTTCGAGCTCCCTCCACCGACGGACGGGGACTCGCGGGACGGGTGGTCCACACTGGTGAGACAGAGGTAGTCGGTACAAGGTGCACCGCGACAGTCTTTAATCCTCGACTTTGAGGGAGACGAGCATAGGTCGAAGGGACCGCCGAGTCTGTCATTTCTTAGACGGAGGTCACGTCCTCTACACCCACGCTAGGGACCCAGTCCTTCTAGGGGACCTCCTCCCGTACCGTTGGGTGAGGTCGCAAGACCGGACCTCTTAGGGCACCTGTCTCCTAGGTGCACCCGATGTCAGGTGCCCCAGAGTTTCTCAGCCCGTGCGGACTCGCTGAGTGTGATGAGAGGGTGATGCTGTGATCACCGAGTTAGGTGTAGGAGGAGAGGTCAGGCCACTTATACAGCGCAGTAACCGCACCGAAGGTCCCGGGGAGGTCCGGGAGACTACTTCGGTTCCGGTACCCAGGAGTTTATGTGGACAGTTACACGGGTGGTCGGGTCCACGTCCCGGAGACGTTTTGGGCTCTCCTTCTGGTTTCCGGAGTCGAAAGGTTCCTTAAGAGACGTAAAGGTCCGTCTTCGTCGAGAGAAGGACCTCCTACCAGAAACTCCCAGTAACTGAAGAAGGAAAACGACGTTGATTTAACACGGAGATTCCCCGTCGACCATTGGTCGACTTCGGGGACTCCTGTCCACCGACGTTTGTGAGATTCGAAACGTCCGTGGCGGCGATTACTCCTTGTTTCAGTGACGAATAAACTTTTCCACAGTACCGGGACCTTCGACAGTCGTGGGAACCGTGTAAAGTTCATTCACAAATCCAAGATTTCCTGTCCCTAAAGTTCTGGTTTCCGAAAGACTTTTAAGGTCGTTGGGTTAAATAGGTGGTTTCGGAACTCGGTCGTCGAGAAAATGTAGTCTCACAAACTTTATCTCTAAATTCTTCACACGAAAACGACTTCCCGGAGGTCTTTTTCTGAAAGACACGAGCTCCTAGGAATGCTGGAAAGACATCTCATAATTGGTCGGAATCAGGTACGGACCGTGTAGTATCCATGAGTGATCTGTACGTCGACCTTTCTTTTTTTTAAACGTAGGACTTTATCCATTCACCGGGGAAACTACCCGTCTCCTTTCTCACGTCCGGAAACTCAGTCTACGGGGTGGGGCCAAGTCTACGGTACAGGTGAAGACGGAAGTAATCGCTTAGTGAATTTAGGTTTTCGAGACAGAGGAAATAACGGAGTCCTGTTTCATACATAGAACATCACAAGAATACCCCGAAGGGACCACCGAGTCCTCGTTTCTTAGTCGGAAGGTTGTATCCTTTGAGTCCAAACTAGGGACCCAGACCTTCTAGGGGACCTCCTTCTTTACTGTTGGACGAGGTCATAAGAACGGACCTCTTAGGGGACCTGTCTCCTTGGGGTCGATGTCAGGCACCCCAGTGTTTTCTCAACCTCTACTCAATCGCTGATTTGTAGTCGTTGTCGTTCACAACACTACTCCGAGTCTACTCGAGAAACGACCAGATACCTCGTCGAATTATTCGTAATCGGAACAGTCATGAAAATTTGCAAACTTCACCCCCGTTCCTCTGAGCCCACCAAAATTCCTCTGAACATCTTTACTCTGTCAAACCACCCACCTACGAGGATGTCATCATGTCGACGCACTATAAGGTAACACACCTATACACGGTGCAGAAGAAAGGGTAAGTAGACACCCGCCGGAGAATTCCAGACAACGGCAACGACGGTATGGAGCCGATAACATGTGTCACAACGACACTTGTGACCTCACGTACATAGATAAACTTAGACGTTGTATCAACCTTGATTTCTAATCGTACGATTCCCTTTATTCAGTCTCCTCGTTGTTTATACACTACAGTGAATACACACCTTAGACTCTGTTTTCTACGTTTATTTGAATAACTGTCTTGTCTTTTTCTGGGTGTCTGCACCTTTTGTTTGTACATCAAGGGTTTCCACGTCCCTATTTAATCCTTATACCCCAAATGTCTAACCCCGAAGGGTCCACCGAGGCACCATTTCTTAGGTGGTCGGTTGCGTCCTCTACGCCCTCTGGGCCCAAGCTAGGGACCCAGCCCTTCTGGGGGACCTCTTCCTTTACCGTGGGGTGCGGTCGTAAGAACGGACGTTTTGGGGTACCTGTCTCCTCGGACCGCCCCATGTCGGGTACCTCGGCGTTTCTCAGACTGTGCTGACTCCTGACTCGTGCGTGGGTGTATTTCATCTTTCGGTTGTTCCCGGACGAGACATCGTGTCCCCTGATGTGAATTACAGGATATCACTGAATATTCCTTTTCTTAGGCTCGGTAACACGACATGTTGCCTGTGATTGTCCTGTAACATTTAGTCAATATTCCACTCCACCTCAGCGAGTCAGCACAGGGTGAGAAACGCTGGGGCACCTAACATTGGATGATCCGAAGAGGCAGGTACCCTAAGAGGTCCGTTCTTATGACCTTACCTAACGGTAAAAGAAGAGGTCCCCTAGAAGGGCTGGGTCCCTAACTTGGGCCCAGAGGGCGTAACCTCCGTCTACGAAATTGGAGACTCGGTGGTCCCTTCGGGTGAATATGAAGTTAAATTTTTTTTTTTTCTTATTTCTTATCAGTATTGATCTCGAGGAAAGGTCTCTTCCGCTACCGTGGAGTGAGGTCCTGAGAACGGACCTTTTAGGGTACCTGTCTCCTCGGACCATCCGACGTCAGGTACCCCAGCGCTTCTCAACCTATGCTGACTCGGTGAAGGGAAAGTGAAAAGTGAAAGTACGCAACCTCTTCCTTTACCGTTGGGTCAGGTCACAAGAACGGACCTCTCAGGGTCCCTGTCCCCTCGGACCACCCGACGACAGATACCCCAGCGTGTCTCTGCCTGTGCTGACTTCACTGGATCGGTGAATCAGTCTCGAGGAGAGACCCTTCGGTCAACTCCAGACGAGAAGTGACAGTTCCAGGACAGAGGCGGTAGCCAAACAGAACCGTCCTCCCCTCGTCGGGGTGACGAAAACGGTTCTCGGAGCACCTGGTCGCAGACCCGTAATGGACGCTCGGAAAATCTTCACGGCGCAGGTCGAGGTAGGGGTCCGTCCGACTGAGACCTTGATACAAATTGCTCTAGGGTCCACTAAGTAAGTGCAACTTTCCTCTACGACCGGCCGTGTGAAGTCGGGGCAGAACAAAGGACTCAAGGAACTACCTAATGTCGGCTCGGTACACTACTCCCGCCCGCCAAGACCTCTCAAAAGACTTGTACTCTGACTTGACGAGTTCGAAGGTTATTTTGTTGGCCCGTCTAGGTGGAATGCGAGTACCGCGGATGACGGAAATTATATTCCCCCGTTGTCGTCTAGGCCAGGATCCAGGGCATCTGTCTGCGCGAACGGGTCAGGGGGACAAAGGGAGAACGACGACCTTTGCGAGTGTCACGGCTCACGGACAGCCCTGTGCAGGCGAGCCGTCGGTCAAGTAGAGACTCGTAGGCCTGTCGAAGAGTCCGCCGTGTCACCATTTCTTGAACGGACGGTTACGTCCTCTGAGTCCAGGCAAGGGACCCAGTCCTTCTAGGGGACCTCCTCCTTTACCGTTGGGTGAGGTCATAAGGACGGACCTCTTAGGGTGTCTGTCTCCTCGGACCGCCCGATGTCAGCTGCCCCAGCGTTTCTCAGTCTGTTGTTGACTCGTTGACGCGTGCAGACCTGTCCTCCTGCGTTACGACGAACCGTGGCCTTCGGAGTACCCTCGGCACCCCTCGGGCCTCTGTAGCCCTCCTCCCCGGACTCCCCCGTCCACCGGAGATCCTGTGGGAGGTGCACCCGGCGACCTGGGAGAGACGGGTGTCGAGAACTGGTGGTCGGCAGAGCGACCGATCAAGGTGTTTTAGAGAGAAGGACCCTTTCATTGCCCGAAGGGTCCACCGTGTCACCATTTCACAGGTGGACGGTCGCGTCCTCTGGACCCTAGTTAGGGACCCAGCCCTTCTGGGGGGACCTCTTCCTTACCGTTGGGTACGCTTATAAGAACGGACCTTTTAGGGTACCTGTCTCCTCGGATCGCCCGACGTCAGGTACCCTAGTGTCTTAACAATCTGTGTTGACTCACTGGCTTGTGTGTGTGAGTGTCAGTGTGAGTGTCACCTGACACTGCGAGTGACCTCTTGCGTTTAAGTTCACACAGCGGTACACTTCTAGGATTCTACCACAAGACCTTCCAGACCCCATAGACCTTCCCGGTCGAAGATCCCTGCCTCTAGTGTGAACCCAGGTCCCGTCCTCGACGTCTTCGGACACTGAAGCCCCTCCGCGCTTACCTCGGACACAGCTCCCGGGCTCCTCAGACTGGTTAGACAGAAGTAGACCTCCTTCCCGATAGTACTGAGGAAAAAACTTTCCTCCCAGGAAAAGTGTAATGTTTGACCGCTCCCGGCAGAGAGGAGGACGGTGGGACTTCTCGTCACGGTCGGGCGTCCCCGTGCGGAGGGCCCTCTTCGTACAGGAGTGAGAGTGTCTGCCGGGGGCATGAGGGACGTAGTGTACTGATACTGCTACAAAGTCGTCTCAAGTTCGAAAACACTGCAACAAAAAACGGTTTAATGTCTGAAGTGTACAATTCTGAAGTGTGAAGTCGATTTAAGTTAGACTGAATCACTAAATTGGCACCTTCGCTTTTGGGAGAGGCTTCCTCTTTGTCTTTTTTCGGGGTTCCTTCATAAACCCTTGTCTCCTTACACAATCCGTGAGTCAGTACAGGTCGAGAAACGCTGGGGTGCCTGACCTCGGGAGGTCTAAGAGGTCTGTCCTTATGACGTCACCTAACGGTAAGGGAAGAGATCCCCTAGAAGGGTTTGGTCCCTAACTTGGGGCCAGAGGACGGAACATCCGTCTAAGAAATGGTAGACTCGGTGTTTCCTTCGGGTACTCTGGACATGATTAAGACTAGGTGCAAGGCATAATCCTTCAGGGGGAAGGGTCTTTTACCCTTATTTTTGGGAATGGAACATTTCTGACTTTGTGGTCGGAGTGGAATTCCTTTGACTTAAAAATTTTTTTTTCCTCTTCGTCGAGAGTTTAATAGTAAACTAGTCATAAGGTCCATCTAAGGAAAACCGTTTTCGTGTCTGTATTTGTCCAATTCCTCCAACACTACAAGGGTCCTTATTGACAAACTCCAAACGTCGATAAGCGTAGTCGGGAACTGAAGACTCAATAAGGTAGGTTATTTGTTAAAGTCCGAGATTTTGGTACAGTCGTGTAAATTCACTCAACCCAGGACCCTCGAAGGTTTACAACCAAAACAACCTTGACGTTTAATAAACTGGGAGTAAATGTATTTTTCCCATCTTGACCGACCTTATCTTCGAGTTTAAATTTCACAAATCTAGAAAACGGTTGGCGTTCGATAGAGAGACTTTACAATTACATATGTACCCGGTTATTCTAAGGTAAAACTGGTGGTCTTAATGGGAGTTAAAACAAATCCTTGAAAGTCTTCCAACGTAAAAGACTTTTCTATTTTCGGATATTCGACATTTGTCTATGTATCAAGAATTTTGACTCACAACAAAAATCGCTGATTCAGCACAGGCTGAGAAACTCTGGGGCACCTAACGTCGGGCGGTCCGATGAGACAGGTACCCCAAAAGGTCCGTTCTTATGACCTCACCCAACGGTAAAGGAGAGACCCCCTAGAACGACTGGGGTCCTAGCTTGAGAACAGAGGACGTAACGTCCGTTTAAGAAATGGTGAACTTGTTGGTCCCTTCGGGGGTTTTGTTTACATAGATATTGGTTAAACATGAGGGACTCCGAACGTACTCGACTCTTTCCAGACAATCCCTTTGAGTCTCCACGACCTGCGGGTCTCGAAGTTCCCGGACTCAAGGGTGGAGCAGAGAGAGAAGGTACCTGGCGTCCCGGTTCCTGCGGGAAACACCAAAAGTAACAGAGGAAGGTCGAACCCTCTTCTTCGATTCTCGTGGGTACACTGGCGCCTCCTTCGTCTGTCGAGTAGGTGTCTGACGGGCGACCTAGGAGCCAGAGTCCCAGGCCCCGACTTCTTGTTTTCCGTGCACTCGAGTCTCCCTTGCCCCGCTCCGGACCACCTTTCCTCAAGTAACACTAAGCAACGTGCAAGAGACGCCGTCGAATGACCCATAAGTTCAAATAAAGAGACTTGTGGGTCTTACATTAATTATAAAATTTTTTTTTTCTTCGTTTTATTTAGTTCTTTCGTGAAGTGTAAATTTTAGGTAGGTAACAGTCAAAAGAGTAGAATAGTTGTCTTTTGTTTAATGGGGTCCGTACACGACTCTACCTAAAACGTAAAGATGATGGAAACCCCACCTCCCAGTCGACCCCAGGACCCGTCAGGTCGGTGATCGAAAATAGTTTTCTTCGTCTTCTCTACGTCTTTCGTGGTAATAGGGTTCCCACGATGAAAGGACTAAACGTGTGACCCACGGGAGGGCCTGCTGGGTGGGTTCAGTTTGTCAAGAATCATGTTAATACTAGTGTCGATTTGACGGGTCTGAATCTCTAATGGAAGTTTCTCGAGACTGTCCAGTTGAAATAGAAGGTATCTTTAACTGTATAGTATAATTATAATTTGGTCTAAAAAGTCGATTAAGTAACCAAAGGAACTCCCAATTCCGGTGTCGTATGCACACGTGGAGATCCACTGGATTACGCACCTTCCCACCTAATGAGTACCCGAAAGAGAGTCAACGTCCTTTGGAAAATGTCGAAAACACAGGATTACATAATTATAAACCATCCGAGAGACACGGACCAGTGTAATATACCCACAACGACCGTCATTTAAAATTTAATATATCAGACGTCAAGACGTGATTCTCTAACATCCTCTACTAAGTAGTAGAAGGTACAGAAGGACAAATGTACGCCTTTGTATTAAGTACGAGTCTTTGGTAGAAAGTCGAGTAGACCTTCGTCAGGGGCCGGGGCGGTGTCTTAGACAGTGACGGTTAGGCGACAATATTTAGTGAAAAGATAATTTGTCGTCCCGGTTTTTACGTTTGTATACATGAAATTTATATATATCGGTAGAGATTAAGGGTCACCTACTCGGTTTTGATCTCCTAACAGGGGGGTTTTCTCCACGGTCTTAACTCACTTACTTAAGAAACTGAATTCCCGTAGTCTTTAAACGTAGAGATATGTGTATGACTCCCCAAAAGGACCACCGAGTCTGTCATTTCGTAGACGGACGTTACGCCCTCTGGACCCAAGGTAGGGACCCAACCCCTCTAGGGGACCTCTTTCTTTACCGTTGGGTGAGGTCATGAGAACGGACCTTTTAGGGTGCTTGTCTCCTCGGACCATTTGGTGTCGGGCACCCCAGAGTTTCTCAGCCTGTGCTGACTCGCTGAAGTGAAAGTGAAAGTGTGTATCACTCCCCGAAGGGACCACCGAGTCGGCATTTCTTAGACGGACGGCTGCGTCCTCTACCTCCAAGTTAGGGACCCAGGCCTTCTAGGGCACCTCTCCCTTTAACGTCGGGTGAGGTCACAAGAACGGACCCTTTGGGGTTCCTATCTCCTCGGACCGTTTGACGTCAGGTACCCCAGTGTCCTCTCAGTCTGTCCTGAATCACTGACGTCGTTGTGTATAAACTTCTCGACACGTACACACTCAAAGGGTCGACCCGGATATGACCCCCTGCACAGGAAACGGCTTAAGAACCATGTAATTTAGAAATAACAAAACTTTAAAATGAAGGATTCTAAAAGGTGAGTCCATCACAATCTTCCGTCACCTTACCGTCCTTTCTTTAGACGAATTTAAGAATAGAATCAACATGACAGTACGGTTAACAAACAGAGGAACTGGAAGGAGGGGTCCTATCACTTCGGTGATGAAGTCTTCCTACGGGGGTCTGAGAAGTAGAGATTGTTTCTATTTTAAGTCAAGTGGTTTGGGTGAATGATGATTTCTTACCCTTAATCCGTAAAGTCTTCCTACAAGTGGTCGTCGATGAAGAAACGAGTCCTTTGTCTGGATTAGTACCGTGGGGTGAGGGACGTTGAACCCATAGTAGACTAAGGTGACTCTGACACCTAGTGTGCAGTTGAACGAGTATGTGTGTGTGTACTCGTGAAGGAAATAGACCGTGAGAGTTCCCACCCTCTCGAAAGTCCCATTGACTACGAATGCGTAACTTCTCAGAAACAAGTTATGAAGGCGACAAAATGACCTCAGAAAACTTTGATAATAAATGATAAAAAGGAACGGATGAAAGAATTCGTTTCCCGTGGGTCGTGTCTGGACAAAGGAAGGAACCAAGACGACCCTTCATAATGCCCCCAGAAAGACACCCAACAGTCCATGGACACAACTTTGGGTGGACCGGAATATAGACCCAGAAGATCCCCTATACAAAGTTCGGGATCAAACAGTCCGAACTAAATATGTCAGTCTCGACCATTCAGGATTGTTTTTCCACGGGCTCAGGAATGTCCCAGATCACACTTCCGAAGGTACGTGTTCAGAATGGAACCGACGAACTCTGGGGTCCCTGAGAGACGACCCCGCCCTACCCACTAGACAGGAATACCACCAACCAGAACTTAAGCACCAGAGGCCCAGACATACTAGAGTCGAATCCATATCTGCCGTGCACGTCCAGAGGTAACTTTCGACCGAAACTCTCGTAACCGATCTACGGGTCGTACCTGTGTCGCCAAGGACGAGAGTAGAGCCGGCGGAAGAGAGTAGACGAGAAAGAAATAATGAAAACAAGTTGTCGGACAAGGGGCTGGAAAAATTCGGAGACTGAGTCACCGAATCGGAAAAAACTCGTCGTTTAGTGTCTTTCCACTGAATTGATGACTTTTAAAATAATTGTAGCAATACTATTACTGAAGTAATGAGAGACTCTAAAGGTCTAGGAGAGAAGTAAGGCCCCCTCGGCCAGTACGTTTCTGTAGACACCTAACGACAATTGGAGGCGCCTTAATCTTTATCTCCACCTACTTCTTCCAACCTTCGACCGGTTCGGGAAAAGTCTCTATTACCAGTATAATATCGTAGGGATCAAACATAATAATTTTATTTTCCGTATACTTAAGTACTATTTGACTCTTAAATTAAATTAAAAGGGATTTACTCAATCCCCTTTTTTTCCTTCGTAGAAATGATACGAACTACTCCATGGGGGCCCTGTCTTTTAGAAACCCCCTCTCAGAGATGGTGTACAGTGCACTGGGGGAAGGAAGAACAGAGGAACTTGGGGTTGGGGTCGTAAACGTGTCGAACCGGAAAAGAGCCTATTCACAAACGAGAGATACGTCAAAGTAGAGAGTCACGGGTGAGGACTGGATACTGACACCTGGGCAGAGAAGGAGGGTGTTTGGTTTAGCACGAGTAAAGGTCTCCTGTTAAGTTTGGGGTGGAAGAGGACGAATGTCCGGTTGTAGGTAGGACAGGGGACACCAAGTGTCGAGAAGTGTCGACTCAATCCGTCTCTTCCTAGTTTTCTGAGTTTTATTGTACGTCGTTACATGGGACGTTGCCCAGAAGGGTCCACCGAGTCACCATTTCTTCGGTGGACGGTTACGTCCTCTGCATCCAAGCTCGGGACCCAGCCCTTCTCGGGGACCTCTTCCCTTACCGTTAGGTAAGGTTATAAGGACGGACCCTTTAGAGTACCTGTCTCCTCGAACCGTCCGATGCCAAGAACCCTAACGTTTCTCAACCTGTGCTGACTCGTGATGGGACGTCCTCTCCCCTTAGAAAGTCTCCTAAATTCACCTAAAACGGGGTAGTCCTACTGGTAAAGGGTGAAATTTTTTTAATAAGTAAATGAACCGACGCGACCCAGGCAAGGACGTGTGGTCCAGAAGTCAGAAGTGGTGACACAGGTCCTAGAAATAAACGTCGTATGTTTGCGAATCAACGTAGTACACCCCAGACCAAGGGATTGGTTCACAACTTGGACTCGGGGGACGTAACCCCCGTGCTTTAGAATCGGCGACCCGGGGGTCCCTTCAGGGTAAAGGACGAAAAATTTAGACGGTACAGAAGTAGACGGAGTACGTGGAGACCGATAAACAACTGTTCTAGATCCGATCCCAATTTCCGTATACCTACCCGAGTTGTCCTTGGAAACTACTGAACAAACTACTCTCGGTACTACAGGACTGGAACGTCCAACACCCTTTCCGAAACAAATAACAACGAAAAGTAGTAGACCCTGAAGTATGGGGAAGACATTTATGATTTAGTATGACATGTCAATAAGTAGTTTACTATTAGGTACTCTTTTCACCTTCATTAATCCACTCCGACACCTCGGGTACCACTTTTGACCTCTCGATCTTAACTAGGACTACGAAACTTTCTAACTCCCGTCCTCCTCTTCACCTACTGTCTCCTGCTCTACCAACCTTCCGTAGTGGCTGAGCTACCTGTACTCAAACTCGCTTAAGACCCACTACCACCACCTGTCCCTTCGGATGACACGACGTCAGGTGCCCCAGCGTTTCTAAGTCTGTGTCGACTCACTCACTCGTTGTCGTCTCAACTCACGACTACTCTTCTCGAAACCAAAGGTGAGGACATCCGAAACATGTATAAACGCATTAGTCTCCGACGAGGAGGAGGGCAGTCTCTTGGGGTCGGAGTTCGATTCGTAGTCTCTCTATGAAGAGAACCAGTCACTCTCCTCTGGCTGGTTCCTGTCCGTCTCCGTGTCGAGAGGTCCCGCGGCACGGACTGACGTCTACTATCTGCCTACGCACAGGACCGTAGGCAAGTAGGTAAGTGTGAGCCGGAGGTGACCACGACTCGAGGTCTCGTGTGGGTCTTGGCTGCTGCATCGCAGTCTCTCCCCACTGTCACCTGACACTGACGTGTTCGTTTGCACAATAATTTTGACACGGCACTGGGCGCAGGACTCGCGGTACTCTGCGCCCATTCCGGGACGCTAGTGTTTAAATTGGACCGACGGGACTCCTCGGTTCGCTTTTGTCCCTGGATTTCCCACTGACTCTATCCCCCTGCCCCACCCTCCTCACAAGATCCGTCTTTCTTCGACATTTCGGGACGCACCCCACCCTAGTCCAACTCACAGCCTTCCCCTCTCCCACCTGGCCTCCCCGGTCCAGGGTACCCGGTGCGATGTCTGGAACTGTAGTAGGATCCTCGTCACCCTTGGGCACTGTTCGCGAACCCTCTCATCAGTCCATCCCCGCCGCGGTCCGGACGTCCATCTTTTCTCCGAAGGAACCCCCTCACCTCTTGTCACTCCTCCTCCCTGCCGCGCCTCCACTACCTCCTCGCGTCGCCAGTGGAGCCACGGGTCCGGGCCCTGTCGAACCTGGTGCTACGACTACCAATTCCACCTCTCTTCGTCCGTCATGATTCTCCATGGCTCCTCAGTGTAAGTGCGCTGTTCTGTGACGCTCAATCTTTTGCGCTCCGTAGGTCCCACTGACGATTCAAGACACGGGGGTCCATTGTTATATTGGTTTGAAACTACTTTGACACATGAAATTTACAAGGACTTAACCAGGGGTCCGATGAGGTTAGTTGACGTTTCGAAGTAGAAGGTATTTTGTACTGCAATTTAATTCTGGATTGGAAATTTAAAACGAAACACGCAACTTGTTGTAATAGTCATGCAAGGGTCTAAGGAACAAATTGAGACTGTTGAAGTTATCAAGAGAAAGACGTTTACCTTTAGAGTCGACAGGGGTCACATGGCTCAATCTAAAGTCTTAAATGGTTTTAATTAGTTGATGTTTTTTCTAAGGATCGTTATCGGTCTCCTTCAATTGTAGTCGGATTGTCAAACTACTGTATTCTCCGGAAAACGTTACAGACTAATCGAGGAATTAACAATCGTAAAAACGTTTCTTAAACTAAAGTCTTATTGACATAGTACTTGTTCTTTACTGAGTTTGGAAAGTAGGAAAAAGACCAAAAATATTTTTACGTAAGCATACACGTCAAAAGACTTTTCTTAGACGTTTTTTAATTCTTTTATTCTCAAAGGAAGGTCTCTCATATATGTTGTACATAATATGTAGATATATCTATTACAAGGATAAAATATATATGTAGATCTATATACGTACGTACAATCTATAGACTAAGACTCGTTAGTGTACTGGAGAGTTGGAGTGGAAGAAAGTACTACCTCATAGATTTAAAAGAAGTCGGAAGGTCTAAAAAATTAAGGTGATAATTTTACAGTAACGAAGATTGGTCGCTATTTTATCTTTTTACAACTAACTGTAAAAGGGGAAAATGACATTCTGTTCGACCCCTTCCTTTCCTTTAAGAACGACCAAATCTCAACGATGTCCGACACACACACACAAATACACACACTCACACACACACACACTCACATACTCACGCACACTCACACACACAGTGAAATATATTTTTAGAGTAATCATTAGTATCGTAGACATGGTAGAGAGATACCGTCTAAAGTACAATGGGTCAGATACTTATTATGTGACTATAAGTTCCTTGTTTCTATAAATAAGTGAGGAGACTACAATGGGTACAGTCCTAAATTTGTGTCCAAGCAGACGGACGTCTCTGTTTAGAGAAAGGGGTCCGGTAACCTAAAGGAGTAAAGGGTCGTCTGGAGCAGGTGGGAGAGAGTCCCCTCGGTCAGTATGAAGCTGAAACTAATCGTTCGTTACAAACATTCGTTGGAAAGTTAAAACCAGGGTAATCGGGAATCTAAACCTTCTGTCAACAATTATAGGTGGAGAGTACTTATTCGTTCACTTTACTAGTTCGGTGTCGACAACGCCGCGTATTTGTACGGACCTTGGTACAGAAGATAAGCCTCATAAAGGGTCAACGTGTCCCGACGTGGGTTCTGAACGGGACCTCCACCCTACTGTGCCTTAAGTCCTCCTCCTCGCCGCCCTCGGAACCCGACGGACCACAGTCCCCGTCCTCTTCCCGACCACCCCTCTGTCCTGGACCATCGTTTGACGTAAGGCACGACGCTCTATGAGAAGTTCTTCGAGGGGATTCTGGGTCTCCACAGAACGGTCACTTTGATCTTCAATAAACTTTATAACTTTGCTCTTTGAGACAGAACACCTCTTGGACTCAACTCCCTACGTGTCACTACTAGGTTCCTAATTCGTAGCCCCGACGTCTGCTAGTCCCTTCTGTCTCTTTCCCTTCCACGCAGAGTCGAGTGTCCTCTCTCTGTGGTCGCTCCCTCCCTGGGGACACAAGTAAGACGACTAGCGAATGACGTCTCTGCGTCCCTAGACCGGCGTCCCCGCAAGGTCACTGAAGTGTCCACAACCTTTGAAGTCGGTAGAGAACGCTCAAAGTGGGGTACCCCGTGTCTCTGGACCGAATCAAGGGCTGATATGCGGTCATTCACGTCCAAGGATAAAGGTTAAACAGTACCCTACCTAGAATGTACCTGTAGGAGTCCTCGGAGACGAGTCTTTTTAGGTATCAACTACGACAAAAGAGTGCATACTCCGTGCACTCCGGTAAACGTCTCTCCTTGTTGTCGCCCTGAGGAGGCAAATAAACAGCGCCACACACTAGAGGCCTCGGTTTCCTACACATTCTGAACCAAAATCGACAGTCGACGGGTGTCAGACGGGAACTGAAAATCTTCCAGTCAGGTAGAGGGAAACCGTGGGCTTCCTACTCCGTTGTTACGGGAAGTCGGTTAAGGTTCCGGGGTTTTCTACTCTCTACCTTCTCGTTTGCGCACCCGTGACAATCAAGTCTTCCACTACCACAGTGACGACACGTTTCGTTGTGCCTCGGAGGAGACTTTTCCTTTTTATCTAGACGGCGTACTAAGACGGTAGGACAAAAAGACTCCCAAATAGGGTTTCTTAACCTCTGTCCTAGTGTTTCTCTATAGATGTGAGTACGAGCACCGTCGCAATAAGTGTCACCGGCTCTCTGCCTTCGATGAGTCACAGGGAACGACCTTCTTCCCTCTTTCCCTTACGCCAGGGAGGTCTGTCACCTCATGAGAAGTCGGAATTTTGTACTTACCTTACACTAACACGATGTTATACCTCCTTGGACCTCCTGTAGCACTTTATCCAGTCACAGTCCTGTCAAATATACTCCCTAGATTTTGTCCTTTGACCAACTTAATCTTTCATCTTAGCATCGACAGCCCCTACTCTCTCCCTTTTACTCCCAACGGCAAGTCACCCGTATTTCGAAGTGAATCGTCCAACTCATGCAAAAGAGAAAAATAGAAAAAGAACCGGTTCAACGTGTCATGCGTCCTAGAATAAAGAGGTTAGCTCCTAGTTTGGAGGTAGGTCGCACCGCCTTCGTGTCTCAGAATTGGTGACCTGACGGCCCCTTCAGGGAGTAAAAATAAAAAATAAGTACACATTAACTAAATGCCAAAACACAGTCAAAGTCCTTATGTCGCTTCATGAAGTTAATATGTTTACACATATATGTGTAAAGTTTCAGAAAGGGAATAAGTCAAGTCAGCGAGTCATCACAGGTTGAGAAACGCTGGGGTACTTAGTGTCGTGCGGTCCGGAGGGACAGGTAGTGGTAGAGGGTCTCAAGTGAGTCTGAGTGCAGGTAGTTCAGCCACTGTGGTAGGTCGGTAGAGTAGGAGCCAGCAGTGGAAGAGGAGGACGGGGGTTAGGGAGGGTCGTAGTCTCAGAAAAGGTTACTCAGTTGAGAAACGTGCTCCACCGGTTTCATGACTTCGAAGTCGAAATCGTAGTAAGGAAGGTTTCTTTAGGGTCCCGACTCGAGGAAGTTTTACCTGACCAACCTAGAGGAACGTCAGGTTCCCTGGGAGTTCTCAGAAGAGGTTGTGGTGTCAAGTTTTCGTAGTTAAGAAGCCGAGAGTCGGAAGAAGTGTCAGGTTGAGAGTGTAGGTATGTACTGGTGTCCTTTTTGGTATCGGAACTGATCTACCTGGAATCAGTCGTTTCATTACAGAGACGAAAACTTATA
>SJYO01052474.1:269722-304437 GCA_006410555.1 Capra ibex | reverse complement strand
CGTCAGTGGTAGACGTCACTAAAACCTCGGGTCTTTTTATTTCAGACTGTGACAAAGGTGACAAAGGGGTAGATAAAGGGTACTTCACTACCCTGGTCTACGGTACTAGAAGCAAAAGACTTACAACTCGAAATTCGGTTAAAAGCGACAGGAGAAAGTGAAAGGAGTTCTCCGAAAAATCGAGGAGAAGTCAAAGACGGTATTCCCACCACAGTAGACGTATAGACTCCAATAACTATAAAGAGGGCCGTTAGAACTAAGGTCGAACAAAGAAGGTCAGGTCGTAAAGAGTACTACATGAGACGTATATTCAATTTATTCGTCCCACTGTTATATGTCGGAACTACATGGGCAAAGGATAAACCTTGGTCAGACAACAAGGTACAGGTCAAGATTGTCAACGAAGGACTGGACGTATGTCTAAAGAGTTCTCCGTCCAGTCCACCAGACCATAAGGGTAGAGAAAGTCNAACACTAGGTGTGTCAGTTTCCGAAACCGTATCAGTTATTTCGTCTTTATCTACAAAAAAGACCTCGAGAGAACGAAAAAGGTACTAGGTCGCCTACAACCGTTAAACTAGAGACCAAGGAGACGGAAAAGATTTTGGTCGAACTTGTAGTCCCTCAAGTGCCAAGTGCATAACGACTTCGGACCGAACCTCTTAAAACTCGTAATGAAATGATCGTACACTCTACTCACGTTAACACATCATCAAACTCGTAAGAAACCGTAATGGAAAGAAACCCTAACCTTACTTTTGACTGGAAAAGGTCAGGACACCGGTGACGACTCAAAAGGTTTGAACGACCGTATAACTCCCGTCGTAAAAGTGTCGTAGTAGAAAGTCCTAAACTTTGTCGAGGTGACCTTACGGTAGTGGAGGTGATCGAAACAAGTATTACTACGAAAGATTCCGGGTGAACTGAAGTGTAAGGTTCTACAGACCGGGATCTAATCACTAGTGTAGTAGTACTAATAGACCCAGCACTTCTAGAAAAAACATGTCAAGAAGACACATAAGAACGGTGAAGAATTAGAGAAGACGAAGACAATCCAGGTCTGGTAAAGACAGGAAATAGCTCAGGTAGAAACGTACTTTACAAGGGAACCATAGAGATTAAAAGAACTTCTCTAGAGATCAGAAAGGGTAAGACAAGAAAAGGAGATAAAGAAACGTAACTAGCGACTTCTTCCGAAAGAATAGAGAAGAACGATAAGAAACCTTGAGACGTAAGTCTACGAATATAGAAAGGAAAAGAGGAAACGAAAAGTGGAGAGAAGAAAAGTGTCGATAAACATTCCGGAGGGGTCTGTCGGTAAAACGAAAAAACGTAAAGAAAAGGTACCCTCACCAGAACTAGGGACAGAGGACATGTTACAGTGCTTGGAGTCAGGTATCAAATAGTTCGTGAGATAGATAGTCTAGATCCGGGAATTTAGATAAAGAGTGAAGGTGACATATTAGTATTCCCTAAACTAAATCCAGTATGGACTAACTAGATCACCAAAAGGGGTGAAAGAAGTTAAACTCAGACTTAAACCATTATTCCTCAAATACTAGACTCGGTGTTAGTCGAGGACCAGAACAAAAACAACTGACATATCTCGAAGAGGTAGAAACCGACGTTTCTTATATTAGTTAGACTAAAGCCACAACTGGTAGACCACTACAGGTACACATCTCAGAAGAGAACACAACAACCTTCTCCCACAAACGATACTGGTCACGTAAAAGAACCGTTTTGAGATAATCAGAAACGGGACGAAGTAAGGCGTAAGGTTCCGGTTTAAACGGACAATGAGGTCCACAAAGAACTGAAGGATGAAAACGTAAGGTCAGGGGATATTACTTTTCCTGTAGAGAAAACCCACAATCAAGATTTTCCAGAACATCCAGAAGTATTTTGGTAAGGTGAAGTCAAAGAAGTCGCAATGACCAACCCTAATAATGTTTTATAATTCACATCAAGGGACAAAAGACATCTGATCCAGGAACAACCAACAGATACCACCCAAATAAAATAAAATTTAAAATAATAAAAATAACTTCTTATGGTAAATAAATGTTACGACACGGTTAGAGACGATACGTCGTCCCACTGAGTCAATATGTATATGTATGGAAGAAAAAGCAAATGAAAGGGTAACACCAAATAGTACCTTACAACTGCTATCAAGGGACACGACAGGTTATCCTGGAACAAGAAATAGGGACGTACCACTTATGTAAAATCTTCAGACACGAATTTCGATCGTTTAACATGACTCTTGAACTGTGACACAATTCCCATCGAGATTACAACAGACGAAAATGGTATTACTTTTGTACATTTCGCGGTAGGGTCTGCATGGATTCTCCGTTGCAAGGAGAAATGGCTGGGGAAATCGGGTGACACGAGGGGTGTAGTAGGAGACCCCAAAAAGAGTTGAGTGGTAGGATCCTCTCCAGATGTCAGACACCCCGACTCACACCCACCCCAACAGTAAGTTTCGGTGCAGTCCTTATTCACGGTCCGCGACAGTGGTGACACCGTAGAATATAGACTTACCTGGTCGTGCGTTTTGATTCTACAGGACGTATAAGTTGTAACCGTAAATCGGGTACAAAGGACAAAGGAGAATAAGTGACAACAACGACAAGTTAGCGAGTCAGCACAAGTTGAGACGTTTCGGTACCAGACGTCGTGCGGTCCGAAGGGACAGGAAGTGACAGAGGGTCTCGAACGAGTTTGAGTACAGGTAGCTCGGCCACTACAGTAGGTTGGTAGAGTAGGAAGTAACAGGGAAGAGAAGGACGGGAGTTAGAAAGGGTCGTAGTCCCAGAAAAGGTTACTCAGTAGAGAAGCGTAGTCCGCCGGTTTCATAACCTCGAAGTCGTAGTCAGGAATAAGTCCCAACTAAAGGAAATATTAATTGACCGACTAGAGGAATGACAGGTTCCCTGAGAGTTCTCAGAGTGAGTAACATCGATGATATAAATGGGACGAATCTTTAAAGTCCTTCTGTTATTCACCTACTCTTTACTCATTCTTACTTGTTACAGGGCAAGTCTTTATAGTGACCCCAAAGAAAAAGGAATAGGGTGATCATTGTCGTTTAAATTTTCTATAGTAATATTTGAGTTATGGGTTCGAATTATCTTAACTAGTAGTTTACCCTAGAAGTCTAGTTATTAAGAGTTTAACAAGACACATCAGGTCATCAAGGGTCACTTAGGAAGTCTGACTTAGACTGCCAGAATAAAATTTTTTTGTTCAACCTCACCGAAAATAAGGATACTTTCTACGGTTTAACTCTCAAAATTTTTTAACTATCAAATTTGGGACAGACTTCTCCGTTGCATGTTCGGAAGTCTCACCTAAGGAAAAGCCGTAAAGTGTCCCCAGGAGTTGGGTAGTTTGGTGTGACTCACGTATAAATATATTAAAGGTGGTGTTTCTGTACATTTTTCTACGACACAGGAGGCGAATTCAGTCCCTATTTTCCTCTTCAGTGTTGAAGACAACGTTTATTCGGCAAAGAAATACAACTTCGATTTACCGTCTCTGCAGAGGAGCCACATTTATCACGGTCTTCTATCAAGTCGCCCAACTTTTTTCTCTCTCTCTCCACCTTTAATCTTCTCCTAGATAAAGGGAACTAAATTTCTGGGAACCTATACCAGGAGCCAAGTGTTCCCTGACCTCGTTCATCCCGAACTGGGACTACCGTAGCGGCCGAGCACCTCTAGAGCTTTGTTCTAACACGTGCACTGTTCTGAGGTAGTCTAAGAAGTGCGCGAATCCAGGGACAGTTGACATTGAAACATAAGCCTCTTCCGTTACCGTGGGGTGAGGTCATGAGAGCGGACCTTTAAGGGTACCTACCTCCTCGGACCACCCGACGTCAGGTACCCCAACGATTCTCTGTGCTGAAACATAATAGTACCCGCCCAGAGGTTCCCACCCAAGAATCACGAGACTTCTCGCATTTTCCGTCCTGTCTCAAATAATTACTCAATTAATAGTACTTCATAATTTGTGAATCCCGAAACGACACCTGTCCCTTCGGACCGTCCGATGTCAAGCATCCCAGTGTGTCACAACCTGTCCTGACTTCTGAGACGCACGTAGTCAAGTCAGCGAGTCAGTACAGACTGAGAAACGTTGGGGTACTTCACGTCGTGCGGTCCGGAGGGACAGGTAGTGGTTGAGGACGTCAAGTGAGTTTGAGTGCAGGTTCCAAGGAAAAGGAATGTAATGGTTCAATACAGAAATCGGAAGGACATTGTCTCGACACGTGCCTCCCAAAAGAGGTATCGCCCACCTGTCACACGACACCCTCAGACCTCCTTCTCTCACGAAGGTCTAGAAAGACCTAGTAAGTCTAATCGACCCAGCAAAGACTGGTGAGGTCGTTTTACGACCCGACAGAACGACGGGACGGTCGTAGGGTTTACCTTACTTTGAAAAGTAATTGTTTGTAAGTGACTTTTGGAAGAGAAGGGTCTCGGGAAGGACACGTATTAACAGAAGTCGGAGTGTCATGGGGACGTCCTATGGGTAAAATGTCTACTCGTTTGACTCCGAGTCCCCTTTACGGATTCAAGTATCGTGATCCTCCCCTTCCTACGTCTCTGGAGGTCCAGGTCACCAAGAGGACTCAATGAAGGGGAAAGGAGAGTGACCCGGGAGGACGAGGTAGGGACATGGGTACTCTCCTTGTCGAAATATTGGAGTTCTTCGGGGAAACGGAGAGTGGATGGGTGACTGGGGAAAGACGTACCTCGGAGGGGGTTCTGGTTTCCGAACGAGAGACACTAGGTCTTCATAGTAGTGACAACAATTATTGACTGGACTCCCTTTCAAGTACGAAACAGAACACAATTATTTGTTACTCTAAAATGTTCCTAAAGGACTTACAAAGGATATAATCAATGAAACGAAGGCGAAGACATGTCAAACTTGAATCCGGAGATCTTCATCTCCGTTACGACACTTGGTTTTTTTCAGATGTCCTCGGTGAGTGCTGGAATTTTCTCCACTGAAGTCGGAGGTGCGTTTTTCGTTCTTGGTCGAAATCCTTCCTCTACCCGACTCTAGACGAGTCCCTCCCCGGCCCTTGACCCACCTGAGTCAGACACGTAGGAATGTCGTCCCGCACCCCCTGTTCCGGTCTACGACTGCACAATTCACTGAAAGATTCTCCTGCTACGGTCACCGGGAAGACTTAGACCACCGGAGGAGCTGAGGACGGGCGCAGCACTACTCGGGGACAAGGGGATGAGGCCCGACTGACGGACCAGGAGGGGTAGGTGGAGATGGGGCCCAGGGAAGACACGGAGGGGCTACGAGAGAGGAAATGGACGAGGGTACAGAGGGTCTAGTCAAAGGTCGGTGACTACGCTCTATTACATAGGTACTGAGTGAGTAGTGTTGGATTGTCTATGGTCTTTTAGTGTGAATGACTCCCGTTATATAGAAGGGGGTGGCTTTCCAACAGTCATCGGAGAAATCCTTAAAACTAATAACCGTGTCTGAGTACCGGAATCTCCAGGTACCTGTAGGAACTTCTGTCGGTAGGAGGACAAGACGGGTGGTCGTTCCTTGTACCGTCTCTGGTCGCAGTACTAAAGGTAAAAAGAATGTTTCTATCTACTTAGGTGTCCGAACGAAGTGCTATTCTTAATGGATTTGTCACACCAGAAAGTCTTATACCGTAGGGTCCCGTTCGTAGAGGGAACCCTGGTCACCTTTACGAGTCCCCGACCTTCCCTGGACTGTCCATCCTATCCTACTACCCCACCCACCCCAGTTCACTTGACTCCTCTCCGTCATGACTTTAATTCGTGGGTCCTTCCCACGAAAAGTGACCCAGTCTTATATAGGTCAGTTCCCGTACGTCTTTTGGTCGATGGTTCCCAACGACAACACAATTCACCGAAGTCAGCACAGGTTGAAAAACGTTGGGATACATCGGGTGGTCCGAGGAGGTAGGTACCCTAAGAGGTCCTTTTCTTGGGACCTCACCCAAAGGTGCGGGAGGAGGTCCCGTAGAAGGGCTGAGTCCCTACTTTGGGTGCAAAGAATACAAGAGGACGTGACCGTCCACCCAAGAAATGGGAATCGTGGTGAACCGCTCGGGTCGCTAGTTCTCATTGACCGTTTTTGCGGTCTCGTGTCTTACGTCTTAGACTCGGACTGGGTGGACCCGGAAGTCCGGCCAACCCAGGACTACACCTGGTAGGTGGCTGTCGATTCGGGGCTGTACCTCGTCCGCGAACCCGAGCCCCAGGGTCAGGGGTCCTCCTCCTACTCGTCTTAGCCCTGACCGTGGAGCACAGGTCCAACCTTGTCACGAGTACCCCTGAGTTACTAGTAATGACGAAGGCATAAATCATTTTTGGGAAAACAGGGCAGTGCATTGTCAGAAGTCACCCACAGGGACGGGTCGAGTCTCGTCCCGTAAATATAGACAAAGAGGTTGAGATAGACACAAACATAGAACTAGACGGTTCTCGTCCCGTCCGTCCCTCTTCGGTCTTCAGTCGTCTTTTGTCGACTCTACCTAATCTGTGTTGCGCCCTCCTTCCGTCTACCTTTATCCACCCTCTTCCCAAACTCTTCGCCCTCGGGTGCTTCACGACTTTGGACGTTCTTGCGACAGGCTGAGTAGGGCGACAAATACAAAGCCTAATGGTTCAAAGGACGCCCACAGTTTTTATTCAGTAACGGCGAAATACGCAAGGTTTCTGTCTTTGCACCAATTTTACCGAAGTGCACCTGCGGGCTATTACTTTGACAACTTGTGTCCCTCGCTTAGACAGATCTCTTACCTAGGATGGACACACTTGACCTTATTAGCGAGTCTCGAACTTAAGTCTTTAGTAAAAGACCTCTTTTCGACCCGATCTCTCCCTTTGGTAAAACGACCGTTCGTATGGTCCCCCTACATCAATACTTAATATCCATCAGACCCTCTCCTCCGAAGACGATTGCCGGTAAACAAACAACTAAGTTACTATTAAATAAGTAGTACCGCCACTATGTTTTATAAATCTATTGAGTCGTGGACACACCGATTCCTCGAAGATACGACCACTTTGCAAATCGTAAGAACAACTTACCAACTTGACGCAGGGGACTTTTAAGTATCCAACCTCAGGATTCGGGGGTCATAGGCACAAACCGGAATAAACTCTACTCCCAGTAACGTCTGTATGAATCAATTCTACTCCAGTGGGACCTCCTGTACGCCCGGGGACTAGGATATCCTGAAAATACAACGACTGACTTTTTTATATGCGTTGGATTTTTCAGCACTCAATACAAAATAAGCCGTCTGAAGGGTGTCTAAAGTTCGCGTAGAGTCTACTACGACTCTTTTGACAAGTCTTCCCCGTTCCCTCTTCAGTCCTATATTTCCTCAAAAACGGTGTCTTCGAGACCATCAACCTTGTAGGTTGCCAATGACAATTATTTTCTTTTGGTCTGCAGAGTTCAATTCCTTAAGTCCCGAAAAGATACATACCCTTCTATGTCCCCAGACCCGCGTGACTTTAGGAAGGAAACTACGTGTGGAGCCGAGAGACCCCGGTCGTAGGAGACGAAAGAGTGGGGCTCACAGGAGTCCGACAGCGAATGTCGCACCGACCCCCGAGCTACCCGAACTGTGACCCGTCGGGAGCCCGAGGAAGGGCTCGTGGGAGCCCCGAGTCGCAGACGAACCGATATTACGCTACCGAACTACGGACGGTGTAGGAAACAAGTGACTCTGCCGTCGTTGGAAAATCAAACAGTTGGAACATTTGTCCCCTTCTTTAAACTCGGGGGTGTGCACATCCCGCCGGCAGTGGCACACTTCTACCTCCGTCTCTGGTCCCGTTACACAACTACTCGGTTCCTAAGCGGTTTCTGTCGGTCTCTAGGTCGCTGGGACCTTCCCTCCGGACTCTGGGTGGAGGGGCGTCGGAGTCTCGTCTCCCCGGGCCGGGACGACGGACGAGCTAGACCCTGAAGGGAGAGGTCTTGATTCTTTTAGTCAAGGACAACAAGCTTCGTGGGTCAAACACCAGGAAGCAATGTTGTCATTCAGTCACGACCTCTTTTTCGTCGTGTTTCGTCTTTGGCACGTCTCTTGTCTGCCACGTTACAAGTATTTGGATGTCCCACTCCTGCCACCGCGAACCCTATGAGACTTTTCGGAGGATTTTTTGACCTGACTTAAGAATTCCCGCGCACCCCGCCCAGGCCCTCCTGATTTCGTTCTTTTTCCCCCTCTAGGAAGGTCGTGAATCATCGACACGTGTGCGCACACGCACGAGTCAGCACAACCTCTGAAACACTGGGGACCTGACATCGGGCGGTCCGAGGGGACAGGTACCCTGAGAGGTCCGTTCTTATGACCTCACCCAACGGCAAAGGAGGAGGTCCCCGCGAAGGGCTGGGCCCCTAGCCTGGAAGTAGAGGAGGAACCGTCCGTCGAGGCCCCTTCGGTGAATCAGAGGCAGTCTCGGCTCAAGTCCACCCCCGCCCCGACCAAGGGTCGGTCCGCGACCTCGCCACTAAGTCCGCCCTTTGTGTCTCGACGTCGGAGAGTTGTATTCCTCCAAAGTCTGTTCCCTTCTCGTAAGTCTGTCTTCCTTATCGTGGGTGTGTCTCCCTTGTCGTAGGTCTGTCTCCCTTGTCGTGGGTCTGACTCCCTTGTCGTGAGTCTATCTCCCTTGTCGTCCCTGTTTCCACTCCTAAACAGTTCCTCGGGGGGGAGGGTGTAAGATCCTTCCGGTGGACCCACGAGGCCGGTGAACGATCTACCCTGAAGGACCCGTCGACGGAGGACGCATTAAACGACACCTTCTCTCAGTCTAGAGTCACAACCATTTTAACGATAGTACACCTTTTTTTTTTTTTTTTGAGGTCACGACACGACCCACGAAGTGTCCTTCACAGGGACTGTCACGACCGGACATTGTAGAAAGACGCAAATGAGAGTCCGTGAACGAGGCCATGTCGGTCCGGTCGCAAAGGAAGACCAGGTCGTCGGTCCGGTAGAGAGTCCTGGAAAGAAGGACTGGGGTGGAGACCCGCACGAGAACTCCCCGAGTTTACTATAATGAATTTACCCGTTTAGAAGTGAAGGTGGGAACGGGGGGACGGTGTACACTTTCCAGTCAAGAGACTTCTGGACACGAAGGGACCCTCGTTAATTTCCGTTGTAGTGGAAAGGAGGAAGTAAAAGACCTCCTACTTTAATATTTGTCAAATAACTCTTCTAGTAAAGTCTTCGGACGACCTCAGTTTGACTTACTGTGCGCATTCGGATCTCTTTGGTCAGTAAACCTTGGAGTGTCGTGAGACCTCTTATAGATTAGGTAGAGAAATAGAATGTCTGTTCCTTAGACTCCAGGGACACCTGGTTGACTGGAAGGGATTCCACCGTGTCCCCAGGGGAGTTCCTGGGACTATATAAAGTTACACGATATTTAGGTTTATCGATAAACCTAATGTTCCTTTATTTGTTAGAGTGAGTATTAAAACACGTCTTGTTAACTCTACACATGGTTACTGAAGATCCATTAAAGTTAAGGATCTTATTAAAGAAACAGAAGTTATTTTCTGAGTGAAAGAATAAAATTTTCTAGTCTCCTCAGACCCCCCCTCCATGTCGGAAAAAAGAGTCATTCGGTGATAGACTTACCCCTCCCCCAAACCTCAGTCATGGGGACTGTGGGGGTAAAAGTAGGAACAAACGAATCAAGAAAGAAGACCTGTGACTCACCGAGGCCTGTTTGGAGAGGATATGTTGTCCCCAGTCACACCAGGAGTCTCGAGTTCCGAGACTCGAGAGTCCTTCCTTAGAGCTCTCTCTCTCTCTCTTCGTAAGTGACCCAGACTCCGACTCCTGGGAGGTGTCCGGGACCTTCTCACGAGACATCGTCTCACACAGGACAGGTCCGAGTCCTCCCGCCCCCTCGACCAGTCTCCACCTCGACGTCGTTGTCTCTTCCCCGAACAGACTCCAGGAGACGGCCCCCACGACCCCTCACTTCCGGGTCCCCGGTGGTGGGGTACTCTTCGACGACAGACTCTTAGGGTCCCGGGAGGGCTCCCGGAAAGGGGAGATTCGTCCTCTCGTCTGAAGTGTTCCAGGGAAAGTGTCAGATTCCGTCGAAAAGGAGCGAAGTCTCTACACGCTCAACCAGTAAAAATTATCGTGGTAGACAGTGGCTCCCCCTTTGAGATCAACGTCTTAACTAGGACAGTGAAGTCTTTGTCCAACTATAAAACCTAATATTTATCGTAAAAGTAAACGACACAATAGCGCACGTCCAACACAAACTACCGCCTCGGGTCCTTATAGTAAAGAATAGTTTATACTGCTACACATGAAAAGAACTTCAGACTTCGGACTTTATGATAACTACACACAATCTCCCTCACTAAATGATCCTTTGGAATTGTTAAGTTTGCATCACAGTTCAAAAAGAAAAACTTAAATCAAGTCAAGTCAGTGAGCCAGTACAGGTGGAGAAACCCTGGGATAGGTGACGTCGTTCGGTCCGGAGGGACAGGGAGTGGTTGAGGGTCTCGAACCGGTGTGAGTAGGTGACTCAGCCACTACGGTAGGTTGGTAGAGAAGGAGACAGTAGGGGAAGAGGAGGACGGGAGTTAGAAAGGGTCGTAGTCCCAGAAAAGGGTACTCAGTAGAGAAGCGTAGTCCACCGGTTTCCTAACCTCGAAGTCGAAGTCGTAGTCCGGGAGGTCACTTATAAGTCCCAACTAAAGGAAATCTTAACTGACCAAACTAGGAGAAAGTCAGGTTCCCAGAGAGTTCTCAGAAATAGTTGTGGTGTCAAGTTTCCATAGTTAAGAAGTCGGGAGTTGGAAGGAATATCAGGTTGAGAGTGTAGACATGTACTGATGACCCTTTTGGTATCGAAATTGATCTGTATGGAAACAACCGTTTCATTACAGAGACGAAAAATTATACGACAGATCCAAACGGTATCGAAAAGAAGGTTCCTCGTTCACAGAATTAAAGGACCGAGGTCAGTGGTTGATGTCACTAAAACCTCGGGTTCTTTTATTTCAGACAGTGACAAAGGTGACAAAGGGGTAGATAATCGGTACTTCACTACCCTGGCCTACGGTACTAGAATCAAAAAACTTACAACTCAAAATTCTGTCGAAAAAGTGAGAGGAGAAAGTGAAAGTAGTTTTTCGAGAAAGCAAAAAGAAACGAAGGACGGTATTCCCACCACAGTAGACGTATAATTTGTCTTCTTAAAAATTTAATTTAAGAAAAAACCTAATTTGTTTCTTTTGATACTCAACTGGTACCGTTGTGACCGATTGTAAATAGGGACCCCCGAGTTTGGCAATGCTTAGACGGGCGTCACGTCTCTGGGTCGAGTTAGGGACCCAGTCCTTCTATTGAACCTCTTCTCTTGTCGGTGGGTGAGGTCACAAGAACGGACCTCTTAAGGTACCTGTCTCCCCGGACCACCCGATGTCAGGTACCCTAGTGTTTCTCCACCTGTGTTGACTTGTTGATTGTCAAAGAAACTGAAGTGTAAACTCGTCCCCGAAGGGTCCACCGAGTCACCAATTTTTTTTTTTAGACGGACGGTTACGTCCTCTGAGTCCTCTGAGCCCAAGCTGGGACCTTCCTTCTCTTTACCGTTGGTGGGATGTCGGACCTCAGACACTTGTCTGTGAGACTAATAATACGAGAGTCACAGAGGTCGTTCAGTGTGTACCCGAAAATGAGAGAAGGGGAACTAAAAATGTTTTTGTGGAACTGTACGTGTCTTGTTTACAATAATAGAGGTAGAACGTTCAATTTTTGGACTCCGGGTCTCTATCAGTTCCTAAAGTGGTCACGGTAGAACATCAATTGTCGCCTAATTGAGTGAGTTTGACGACACAGAGACACTAAACTCGTTACGTTTTAATAATGTTAACAGACCAATGCTAATCTTCTATTCTATTCGACACACAAAGAGACCCACTGTCCTGACTACTTCCCGTCTGCACGATCTACAGATCGGTCCAGAGACAATGTCCAAGACCTACTTACAAGGTCAACTTAAAGAATCACCCTCCTCCCCACACCCCTCCTGAGTGACCTTGGGTAAAGAGATGGACAAAGGTTCTTCCTACGAGTCTGTCGGAGAGTACCGTAACTCAAACTCGACACAAGGGTTTCTCGTTAAGATAGGGGGATCTTTCATAGACTCCTCTTCCTTTACCGTTGGGTGAGGTCACAAGAACGGACCTCTTAGGGTCCCTGTCGTCTCGGACCACCCGACGGCAGATACCTTAGCGTGTCTCAGCCTGTGCTGACTTCGCTGAATCGTCGTCGTCTTCCATAGACTACGGAGTCTACCTTGACCCTGAGACATAAAAGTTCTCTTTACTGTTTCGGTGGGGCTGAGGCCGTAGAGATCACACTATCAAGAATTAAAGGATCAATGTATACCTTAGACATGTTGATCCTTATATCATCAGTATATACCTTATAGATATTGGATCAATATATACCTTACATATATTAATCCCGACAAATACAGATTGATCTTATATCAATATAGAAGACGATATCTCTTTTTATAAGGTCTTGAGACAAATCATAATTAAATAAAGTATCTAAAATTTTCTTTTTTCTAGTTGACACTACAAAAGTAGAGATATAAATCGACTCAAATACCGGTGACTACATTAAGATCATTATAAAATTCTGTGGGGGACATATCTAAGAGTAATAATAGTGACTTACGGTGAAAAATCTTCCAGCAATAAGGTATGTCGTTCCTGGGAAGGAACTTGACCCGTCTGAACGACTACGACGGACGACTAAAGTAGACGTATGTTAGGAGTCTGTAGACGGAAACCGACTCGAAAGGGAGAGATGACTCTTGTCCTTATCCTTTACCGGGATTCGTCGGGACACAGGTAAGGTACGAGGGGGTTCCGTTCTACCGTCTCTTCCTTTATGTGTGATCTTATAATCTTCGAAGGCAGAGGACATTTTTCCTTTTTTTTTCTTGTCTTCAAGAGGTAGTCACTCTCCACAAGTCTAGGACACAAGAGACGTCTAATAACCAACTACAACAAGGGACACTTATAAAGGAGAAGCAAGTCTAAGTACGATATCGGCGTACCCGTTTCGCAGACTGGAATGTGAGTACAAGTTAAAAGGTGGACTAAAGAACTCCCTGATTGAGATGAAGTAGTTCACGAAGATTAAACCGATTACTAATAAGGTTATAAAAGAATAATCGTTTAGTTGTCACTGTCAACAAATTAACGACGGTTACCTAAAATACGTACTACCTGTCACAAAGTCTGTAAGTTAAATGAACTAAGTTAAATAAAAAAGTAACTTCATATCAATTAAAAGTTACGATACGATTAAAGAAGGTATGTTGTTTTACTGAGCCAATGTGTGTGCGCGTGTGTGTGTGTGTGTGTGTAAGATAAAAATATAAGAAAAGGTAACACCAAATAGGATCCTCTGACCTATATCAGGGGACCCGAGACGTCGTCCTGGAACGACAGACAGGCAGAACGTGTGTCATCAGGCGTAGGCGGTTAGGGTTTGAGGGGGACGGGGGGGTCGTCGGTGTGTAGAGAAGAGATGCAGACACTCAGACAAAGACAAAACATCTATTCAAGTAAACCCCGGTATAAAATCCAAGGTGTACATTCAATGTAGCACACTATAAGTAAACAAAGGGAGAAAGACTGAAGCAAATCATACTAGTAGCGATCAACGTAGGTGCAACGACTTTACCGTAACAAAACAAGAAAAAGCACTGACTCGTCATAAGGTAACACACACACAACGAATGCGTGTTCCCTTACGGTGATGTACATATCTACCTATCTATCTGTCTGTCTGTCTGTCTGTCTGTCTGTACGGTGGAGAAGAAACAGGCAAGCAAACAGTCACCTGAAAATCAAACAAAGGTGCAGAACTGACAACAGCTATCACGACGACACTTGTATCTCCGGGCACAAGGCAACACCTAATGTCAAGACAGACTCGTAGTGGTCCCTCACCCCGAAGGCCCAGTACACCCCGAGATGAACGTCAAAGGAATCCCTGGACGTATGACAAAAGGTAACACCTACGTGGCTGAACGCAGAGGTGACTGTTACATCCTCCCGAGGGAAAAGAGGTGTGGGAGAGGTCGAAGACGACAGATCTCTCAAAAATTGCTACCGAGGAGACTGACCACACTTCACTACTGGAGTACCATCAAAGCTAAACGTAAAGAGATTGTCAATCACTACGACCCGGAGAAAGGTGCACGACTCACCGGGGTACATACAGAAGAAACCTACTCACAGACAAATCCAGAAGACGGGTAAAAAAACTGACCCAACAAGTCAGCCAATTAAACTTTACCCGGCATAAAGGCAAACGTTACTACAGTACGCAAACCGTCAGGGTACAACATAAACCGGACCCGGTTATGTGGAAACCCATTTTTCGACACTTAAATCGGTTAAGTTGGAGTCTGGTTGTCCGGGAGCGTAGAAGTCCAGTGGGGAAATAAACAACCATCTCATGATCCTTCAAAGCGACTATTTCCATACCCAATTTAAAAATAAAAAATGAATGACGTGATCAAAAATGACAAAACGTGGTAACCACACCGTGTTTCTTTTACAGTGTTTTATCGTCCGCTAAGTTACTCGAGCACACACATTTGTAGTAGGTGACCGTTTTTGTTTGTACGAAGGAAATGTTTCATAAGTTATTCACGGAAGAAAGGAAAGGGATAAAATAGGTTTCGTACGTATAAAAGTTTATAGGTGGAGGTGAGGGTAGATGTGGTTTTTCGGAAGGAGTCGGAAGGAATCTAGGTTATTAAGGGAGGAGCTGTATGACAATGAAAACTAAGTCATAGTGTCATACCCGGAACTAATGGTAAAAAGATGAACTAAAAGGGGGTTTCTTTCGTAATACAAATTGGACCGAATAAGATTCAAAAAAATTTTAGACTACCAATTTTTTTCAGATAGAGTCTTGATTTCTTTCCTCGGTAAACAGGGTAAAAGGACATTGTATCGTCACCTGTTAGGGGGCTGGCGGGTGGAGGGGTGTGTAAGGTGAGATAAATAGACGGTCTTACATGTCTCTTGTCTCAAAGACCATCTATAAGTAATTTAAGAAACACGAACTAAGGAATCGAAAAATAGAACTTTCGCCAATCCGTTAGGAACTTGTTTCCTTTCTCGATGAGTCTCTCTGAAAAACCGTAGACGTAAAGTAGGGAGTCTTAGGCGATGGTAGAGGGAGAACCTCTTCAAGAGTCGTAGTTGTTTCCCCAGACAGGAGAGATGCAGAGGGGTGTCACTTTGGAAACTTTATCGTAGGTCAGAACGGTGGAGGAGAAGGACTGATGACACTGTAGGCGTGCATTCGTGGGACCTCGTCCGTAGAACTAGAGTGAGCCCGAAACACTTGAAGAGGCACGGAGGCACCACGAAGTATTTATTGATTACCACACTTCGTCTCTGGTTCAACTGATGGCCGAAACATCAAGAGTTCGAGACTACTGTGACCGAAGTTCTTCGTGCACAGGGAAACGAACGACTGAACCCGATAACGTATTTTCGGCGGTCACTTGAAATGAAGATCGATGCTACCTCATTGAGCGCGGCTTGGCAGAAAGGACCGTGTCCATTGAAAATCTGAGTATTTTACACATCCCGTTGACAAGATTCCTTAACTTGTATCGTAGTGTCTCAGTGTGGGGAACTCTCTTTCCTTCACCACCCCTCTGGCTGCCGAGGGACTGGACAGACAGACCCGGTGAAAGGGGTCCCCAACGGCCCCACCACCCCTGGCTGGTGTCCGAGAACCGACGTCGACCCTACGTTACGTGTACTGGGCCGTCACTAATCGACGACGTCCTCACCCTCGCACTGACTTCCACCTTCTCCAGTACGTGCCGACCCCTGTAACCTGGACGTCGGGTCGGAGTCGCTCCTCGGGAGTGACTCGTAGGACCTCAAGTAAACTTCGGTGTCCTTCAGATACTGGATTTCATTTTCAATATGGAATATCTTATTTCCGGAAGGGTACCTGATCCAAGTACAGATTGTTTCTAATTATTTGGACTATACCGGTTTTATCGAGTTAAGTCAAGTCAACGAATCAACACAGGTGGAGAAACACTGGGGTACGTGACGTCGTGCGGTCCGGAGGGACAGGTAGTGGTTGAGCACCTTGAACGAGTTTCAGTACAGGTAGCTCAGCCACTACGGTAGGTTGGTAGAGTAGGAGACAGCCGGGGAAGAGGAGGACGGAAGTTAGAAAGGGTCGTAGTTCCAGAAAAAGTTACTCAGTTAAGAAGCGTAGTCTACCGGTTTCATAACCTCGAAGTCGAAGTCGTAGTCCGGAAGGTTACTTGTAAGTTTTGAGTAAAAGAAATCCTACCTGACCAACCTAGAGGAACGTCAGGTTCCCTGAGGGTTCTCAGAAGAGGATGTGGTGTCAAGTTTTCGTAGTTAAGAAACCGCGAGTCGAAAGAAATGTCAGGTTGAGAGTGTAGGTATGTACTGCTGACCTTTTTGGTATCGGAACTGATCTGCCTGGAAACAACCGTTTCATTGCAGAGACGAAAAGTTATACGACAGATCCAACCAGTATCTAAAAGAAGGTTCCTCATTCGTAGAAAATTAAAGTACCGACGTCAGTGGTAGATGTCACTAACCATTAAAAAGTCGAAAGTTATCTTTTGAGTTGTTTGAATATTAAGATCTGTGATAGATCTTAAGTAGACATCATAGACCACATTTGATATAAATAGATAAAACTTGACTTCCTATTAGTGAAGTGTCTTAACGTAACCAAAGACGATATGAGGTTGCACCCAGTCAGTATCCATGTGTATCTAGGGGAGAGAGAACTTGGAGGAAGGTTGGAGGGTGGGAAGGGTGTGTGGATCCAACAATGTCTGGGACCAAACTCAAGGGACTCAGTATCTTTAAGGGTCCTGGAGGATAAAACGTACACCATCCCTGACACAAGAGGACGACGAGGGAGGAGAACAGGGGGGGAGAAGGAGACGTTGTGGAGGGCGCGGGTATTCAGACAAAAGACACAAACACAGAGGTAACGACGGGACGTTTATCACATTTTGTTAAATTCGTTAATGATCCAAACATCTCTTTGTGTTTATCCACTGGGTACTAGTTACTATTATCTTCAGTTACGTTAACTTGGGACTCTACTGGAACTACAACGTAAAAAGTCTGTTCCTGAAATGTTGTCCATAGCATTTATATCGGTTCTTTAATCTCCTTTTGCACCGGTATTGTTCCCTAGTTTTCCTCTTAACGTTGTCTCTTTTATTTTCATCTTTTTGTAAAGATCTTGACTTTTATATCATACACTCTATTTTTAAGTGACCCGTCTGAATTATTACGTAACTCTTGTTGTCTCCTCGATTGGTCAAACTTCCATCAAGTTGTCACAATAGGTCGAACTCCTTCTCTATCTCTGTACCCTTTCATATTATTCTATAAAGGGTCACTATTCAGCCTCTTGTAGGTTCACCAGTATTTGTGTGCATTAGACTCAGAGTTTTTATGTATTGTCTTTTTTTCAAAATTTTTATTACTGAGTTCAAACGGTTATAAAATACCTTTGTTCATAAATTCTCCAAGTTCTTTAGGTTCACTCTAATTTTTGATTCAATTTTTTATAAAATTCGGTTTACTGATTTTTGTATGTATAGTTTCGACACCATACATAGATTTCATCACGGACCATCCTTTAAACATCGGAATTTTCAAATATAATCTTTTTTTCTCTTATTTTTAGTTATTAGACTTAAATTTTTTACTTGTACTTGGAGTTCATTCATTTTCAACCTTTAATATGTCCTTTTTTACTACTTTATCCTTTGACTGTCCATTATCTCTCTTCAATATATTTGCTCTTCTTAGTCATTGCAATTTACAGTTACTAGGGTCTAACTGGATACCCAAATTATTTTCGAGTTACTTTAAAAGTTTATCTATCATCTTTAACTGTTCGTATTCTTAAGATTCCCGAATCTTGTCGACTTTACTTAGACTTTTCCTTCAACCACAAAATTCTTAGGGATAATGGACAAAAATTCCAATCATAAGTAACAACAGCAAAACAAAGATTTAGTGTAGGTCAAGAAACGGTGGGGTGTGGGTCCGAAGGAACAGGAAATGACAGAGAGTCTCAAACGAGTTTAAGTACAGGTAACTCAGTCACTACGATAGATTGGTAGAGTAGGAGACCGCGGGGAAAGAGGAGAACGGGAGTCAGAAAGGGTCGTAGTCCCAGAAAAGGTCACTCAGTCGAGAAACGTAGTTCCCCGGTTTTCTAACATCGAAGTCGAAATCGTAGTCAGAAAGGTTACTTATAAGTCCCAACTAAAGGAAATCTTAACTGACCAAACTAGAGGAACGTCAGGTTCCCTGAGAGTTCTCAGAAGAGATCGTGGTGTCAAGTTTTCGTAATTAAGAGACTACAAGTCGGAAGAAATACCAGGTTGAGAGTGTAGATATGTACTGACGACCCTTCTGGTGTCGAAACTCATATGTCCGGAAACACCATGATTATAACCGTATTCCTTTCTACTTATTAGTTATCTTGAATGGACACTTCTTAGGTCTTAATCTGTATGTGTATGTGTTGGTTATTTAAAAACTTTTCCACCTTTCTAGACCTACTTCACTCCCCCTCTCTCCTTTAAATTTGGGATGGAGAGGAGTATTTGTTGTCAGTTAAAATCCACCTAGTATACGGATTGGCATTTTAGATCTTACTACTACCTATACAATTATCAGTACTCTCTATGGGACTGAGACCTCAATCATTTCCGAAACACGACAACAAATCAGGGGCTCAGCACAGGCTGAGAAACACCAGGATACCTGACATCGGACGGTTCGAGAAGACAGGTACCCTGAAAGTGCCGTTTTTATAACCTCACCCAACGGTAAAGGAAAGGTCCCTTAGAAGAAATGGGTCCCTAGCTTGGGTACAGAGGTCGAACCGTCCGTCTAAGAAATGGTAACTCGGTGGACCGTTCGGGTTGTTTTGGAGTACTTCTCTTCACTTCTCTTCAACGAGTCAGCACAGACTGAGGAACTCTGGGGTACCTGACATCAGGTGGTCCGAGGAATCGGGTACCCTAAAAGGTCCGTACTTAAGGTCCCACCCAACGGTGAAAAAGGAGGTCCCCTAGAAGGACTGGGTCCCTAGTTTAGACCCAACGGGTGTAACGTCCGTCTACGAAATGGTAGACTCGGTGGTCCTTACGGGTGGTTTTTGGAGTATCCATCCCTAAAAATTTTTTACTCTTTTTCAGTTAGCCAACCTAAAGTGGTTTCATTTTTTAAAGACGAGTCGATTTCTACTACAATTCCTTTACTTATCAGACCAGTATTTAATCCGAAAAGGGACCAGTATTTAACCCTTTTAATATAAGTTAAGGTATATAGACTGTTTACCTGAACGTAGAGATTATATATTTTTACGGATGTGTAGTTATTAAATTTTCCCTGTTCTATAAACTTATCCGCCATATGCTTTCTTCTACATATTCACAAACGTGTACTTTATCACGAGGTATAACAGTCAGCATTCCTTTACACAACTCTACGGTAAAGAGTTGGGTCGCTGTTGTTTACAATTGTTCTCACACTTCACTGTCTTTAAGGATTGTGACAACTACTCTCACATCTCGTGCATACTGGTGAAACCCCTTGTCAAACTTTCAAAGACTATTTCGATTTACACATTGAGGGTTCACTTTAGATAATGTGAGGATCCACAAAGAGGTTGTCATCACTTTTGTACTCAGGAACTGTTTTTGAACATCACAAGTATTGTTCAGAAAAAGCATCACATGGGTTTGACCTTTTCTGGGTTTATAGGAAGTTCGTCTATTACCTTTTTCTTTAGCACGACGTAAGTCCATCACTCGATGGACACTCGTCGTAAGTTACGTGTGACGTGACTCCCGCTTAGAGTTGTCCTTGGAGTATAGGCCGGACCTCTTTCGGTCTGTTTTTCTGTTGCACGATATATTTGGGTCCTTGCCACTTTCCTTAGTTTTGTCCCCAACGGACATCCTCTAAGACCCACCTTAACCTTACGGGAGATAGAACTAAACTAGTATAAGTAAACTGACATATACGTAAACAGTTTTGGTTACTTTACATACGAAATCTAGACACACGTAGATTTAAAATAGAGTCTTTTCTCGTACGAAAAACTCCCCACGTTCCGAATACCCTACAATCAAGGGACTCGTCCTTAGGTTGGGAACGGGGACGTCACCTTCGAGCCTCAGGATTGGTGACCCGGTGGTCCCCGAAAACTTCCTCTGGACAGAACTATTATACAAGGAGACAATAAGTTCGTGTAGTCACTAGTCTGACCCCAAGAGTCCGGGATCGCGTGTCGGTGGACCTCCGAGGGGGACTCTAAGTATCCTACGGGCACCCACAACTTCTGGGTACCAGGATCACTAGCAATCGACGACAAACAACGACGGAAACCTAAGAATGTATGTCACGACCACAAGTCGACCTAGTCGTGCACTCATGGCTACGTATCGAGTTACTCTTTCCTCCGAACGAAAGAAGTTTGTGTAATTTTCTCCGGTAAGAGACTAAAACACACAGTCTCTGTTCGTACGACAAGTAAAACCTTTGGTGTAGTCTGAAAGAAATCCTGTCGTCGTAAGTCACCTATCTCTTACCTTTTATAGTTAACTGGATACTTAATTGGGTCTCTTTGATAATCGGTCCCTCCAGCAGTTTAGCGTAGACTTTTCCAACGGACTGGAGTCTCTTTGACGTGTTTATTAAGGAAGACGGCCTTAGGCCACAAGGAGGCGAGGGAGCCTCTATAAACCCCTTAAAATTTGTAGTCTCTTGCGAGTAAGAAGGCTCATAAAGGAAGGCGAACATCTTCTACCACACGGACGTCAAGTTCCTAAGACAACACACGAACAGAATCGTCACCTGTTCCCTTTCGCAGAGACACCAGGTTTGTAGCCTAGAGACGAAGTCTCAGGGAGACCCAGTGTCGAGGTACTTACAGTTCCACGACCGGTGACAATGCTCAAGTGTGTATGTGTGTCTGAAAACGTACACGAAAGTCTTCCGAACACCTATGGGTCTTTACATAGACCATAGGCCTCCCCAAACGTCATCAGACCGCCTTCTCGGGAGGAAGAGTAAGGAGTATGTCGACGGAGATTCTTTGGGGCGGGCCGAGGGAGCGACCGTAGGTCCCACTCCCAGAGGCAACCCCTCCCACACACCCACACGCGGCACCGAGTCGCGACCCGTCCGAGCGACCCAAACAGACGTCCCCAATAGAGTGGTCGGAAACTTTTTTCGAGAGAAGTTAGAGACGGACACTTAAGCTCGTCCTCTGTTTACCGAAAGAGGGGAGCAAGACTCGGACACACCCTCGATTTCTTTTTGCCCACAGAGGTCGATCAATCTTTCTTTCCGGAAAGGGTTTCTACTTAAGTCTGTCGAAATAAATTACCCCTTTTACAGACGGAGCTTTACGTCAGAAGAGACCACCGAAGATGGACCGCTTTTCTTTTTAATCAGAGAACGGACTTTCTCCAGAAACAGTTCTCCCTCCTTCCCCTTCCTCCCCTCTATATCCCTGTGCGTCGGACGTGGTGCCCCGAGGTTGGTGGCCGTGTGTCTAGGACCTGTGAACTTCGACCTTGAAACTTCTTGAGCGAGAACCTCACAAGTCTCCGGTGCACCCTCTCCGCCTCTGAGTGGTCGACCCACCTAAGTACCTACGTGCGATCGACAGACTCGGAGTCGAAGGGGTAAACATCCAACTAATGTACTCCAAAAGAAAATTAAAGAGTTACAAGAAAAAACTTAAAAAGAAATAAGCAAATAATAAAAATCGATACGATCCAGAAACGACGTCTCTGCCTCCCGGTCCGACGACAGATCGACGCCACGTACCCACGACGAACGCCGCCAAGAGGCGTCTCGGGTCCGACAGACCACACCCCCAAGTCGCGAACACCGTACCCCCAATCAACGAGACGTCGCACACCCGAGAAGGGCCTAGTCCCTAGCTTGGGCACAAGGGACGTCACCGTCCGCCGAAGAATTGGTGACCGGGTGGTCCCTTCGGGACGTACCTCACGAATAGTCTCAGGTACACTTTTACAAGGGTTCTCAGACCGACTGACGTCTTTCCGACGATGAACAATCACATAGAGTCAACTTCTAGTTCGACTTGGAGTCTTTCGGAGCACCGTCGTCTCCTCTTTCTGGGTCTCTTTTCTCTCCGAAGACGGGGTTAATCGTCTACCGACAAGGTTTTCTCGACCCATAAAGTGTCCCTTTAGACGTCCACCAACCTTCGACTACGGAACCCTTCTCACCTTCTCTTCCGTCCGCTCCCTTTTCGTTCCGGACCCCGAATGTCTGGACTAGTGGGCAGTCCACCCTACAGACGTCCAAAGGATTCTTGTACTCCACCTCCATCACCGGACTTATCCTTGTTCTTACGAAGGTCTCAGCGTATAAATAACAGTTCCGAACGACACAAGTCGGACCGTGCACGGGTAGTGATGTCACCAAGAAGTCTCCCTAAAGAAGAACCCATTTTTACCTTTGCAGACGACTATCTCGAACCTAGATATAGATATAAGTATTGTCCCACTCTTCTAAATAGATGAAGTCAATTTCACTTTTAGTTTCAGGAACATAAAGTGTAAACACACACACACACACACACAACCTTTATGTTATTCCTACAAACTCTAGTTCAATTCGAAACTATTTTGAGGAAGGTAAATCGTCATTTCGTCCTGACTCCAGTCTTCCCTCTTCTCAGGAGACAGGTCCGTCTCTCCCCGCAGACTCGGGAGTGCGACCAAAGACCAGAATTTATTTAGGATGGTTGGGAATAATAAGTCTAGACAAATTCGAATTTAAGAGATTTCTGTTACGTGGAAAATTTTGAAATGACAACTGAATGTCGGAGTACAATTAAAGACGATATCTCGTCTCACTAAGTCAATGTGTAGGTATAATGACAACGACAACAAATCAGCGATTCGGAAACGTCGGGGCACCTGACATTGGGCGGTCTGAGGAGACAGGTACCCTAAAGGGTCCGTTCTCATGACCTCACCCAACGGTAAAGGAAGAGGTCCCCTAGAAGGGCTGGGTCTCGAGTCTGGTCGTCGAGGACGCAGAGGACGTAACCGTTCACCTAAGAAATGGTGACTCGGGGGGTCGTTCTGGTGAGGGGTGACACTACTGGCGATCGAGATGGTAACAGTTCACCGGTAAATGGGCGTGGGTTCCCGTTCACGTGGAAAGTATGCCTTCGTCTTATGTCAGAGTAGCCACCTACTCCTAGACACATTGTTACGGAAAACAACGTCTTCTAATATTTTTCTTGTCTTTTTTATAACAGAAGTGGAAAACACCCTGGACACTAATGTGGGCGAATGTCGGTGTTCAGACAAGAGAGAGACACTCACAAAGACAAACCGTCCGTTCAGGCGGACGCCGGTCACACGAAAGAATGAAGGACATGGACCGTGTGACGAAGAGGGGCCAGGGTAGGATGACTGGTGGGTCGTGTGTGAGCGCGTGTGTGTCAGAGGGAGAGAGAGTGTGTGTCCGAGTGTGTCAGAGAGAGAGAGTGTGTGCGTGTGTGTGTGAGTGTGTGTGTGTGTGAAAGTGTGTGAGTCTGAGTGTCTGAGTGTGTGTGTCAGAGGAGAGAGTGTGTATACGAGTGTGTCAGAGAGAGTGTGTGTGAGTGTGTGTGTGTGAAAGTGTGTGAGTGTGTGTGTGTCAGAGGAAGAGAGAGTGTGTGTCCGAGTGTGTCAGAGAGAGGTGTGTGTGAGTGTGTGTCAGAGAGAGAGTGTGTATGTGTGAGTGTGTTTGAGAGAGAGTGTGTGTTTGAGAGTGTGTGTGTGAGAGTGTGTCAGAGAGAGAGTGTGTGTGAGTGTCAGAGAGAGTGTGTGTGTGAGAGTGTGTCAGAGAGAGAGTGTGTGTGAGTGTGTGTGTGAGTGAGAGTGTGTATGTATGTATAAGTGTGTAAGAGTGTGTATGTGTGTGACAGAGAGAGTGTGTGGGTGCGAGTGTGTGTGCGAGTGTCAGAGTGTGTGTACGAGTGTGTGTACGAGTGTATCAGAGAGAGAGTGTGTGTATGTGTTGTCAGAGAGAGAGAGTGTTTATGTGTGTGCGCGTGAGTGTGTGTGTGTGTCAGAGAGTGTGTGAGTGTGTGTGACAGAGAGAGAGTGTATGTGTGAGTGTGACAGAGTATGTGTTTGAGTGTGTGTGACAGAGAGAGTGTGTGTGTGAGTGTGTGTCGGAGAGATAGTGTGTGTATGACTGTATATGTCAGAGAGTGTGTGAGAGTATGTCAGAGAGAGAGTGTGTGTGAGTGTGATAAAGAGAGTGTGTATGTGAGTATGTGTGTGTGAGTGTAATAGAGAGAGAGAGTGTGTGTGTGAGTGTGTGTCAAAGAGATAGTGTACGTATGACTGTGTGTGTCAGAGAGAGTGTGTGTGAGTGTGTGACAGAGAAAAAGAGTGTGTGAGTGTGTGTGAGTGTATGACAGAGAGTGTGTGTGAGAGTGTGTGTATGTATGAGAGTGTGTGTCAGAGAGAGAGTATGTGTATGTGAGTGTGTGTGTGAGTGTGTAAGAGCGTGACAGAAAGAGTGTGTGTGTATGAGGTATAAGTGTGTATGTCAGAGAGAGAGAGTGTGTGAGTGAGTGTGTGTCAGAGAGAGAGTGTGTGTGTGTGTGCGAGTGTGTGTGTGTGTGACAGAGAGAAAGTGTGTGTGTGTAAGATGTGTGTCAGAGAGTGTGTGTGTCAGAGAGTGTGTGTGAGTGTGTGTGTGACAGAGTGTGTGTGTGTGTGAGTGCGACAGAGAAAGAGAGTGTGTGTGTGTGTGAGTGTGTGTGACAGAGACAGAGTATGAGAGTGTGTGTATGAGTATGTATGTGTGTGTGTGTACGAGTGTGTGTAAGTGTGTATGAGAGAGAGTGTTTGTGTGTGTGTCAGAGAGAGAGAGAGAGAATGTGTGTGTGTGTGTGTGTGTGTGTGACAGAGACAGAGTGTATGAGAGAGTGTGTGTGAGTGTGTGTGACAGAGAGATAGTGTGGTGTCAAGAACACTTACCGTATACTCGTTTAAAGTGACTTTGAAGAGGACAACGACAGAGTAGTTTCGTCCTCTACTAAAGAAAATCGTAACTCCCTAATCTTTTCTAAAGTTTTTTCGTTTTAATGTACTTCCTTTTCAAATCTACATACGGGACTCCTATAGGTTTGATCAACCTTTCCANGTGTGTGTGTGTGAGAGAGTGTGAGTGTGTGTGTGTGAGAGTGTGTGTGTGCGAGTGTGTGTGTGTGTGACAGAGAGAAAGTGTGTGTGTGTAAGATGTGTGTCAGAGAGAGAGTGTGTGTGTGACAGAGAGAGAGAGTGTGTGTGAGTGTGTGTGTGACAGAGTGTGTGTGTGTGCGACAGAGAAAGAGAGTGTGTGTGTGTGAGTGTGTGTGACAGAGTATGAGAGTGTGTGTATGAGTATGTATGTGTGTGTGTGTACGAGTGTGTGTAAGTGTGTAAGAGAGAGTGTTTGTGTGTGTGTCAGTAAGAGAGAGAGAGAATGTGTGTGTGTGTGTGTGTGTGTCAGAGAGAGTGTATGAGAGAGTGTGTGTGAGTGTGTGTGACAGAGAGATAGTGTGGTGTCAAGAACACTTACCGTATACTCGTTTAAAGTGACTTTGAAGAGGACAACGACAGAGTAGTTTCGTCCTCTACTAAAGAAAATCGTAACTCCCTAATCTTTTCTAAAGTTTTTTCGTTTTAATGTACTTCCTTTTCAAATCTACATACGGGACTCCTATAGGTTTGATCAACCTTTCCAGTCTGATTGGGTAGACTTGGGTCTCACTAGTGAAACGGCTAAGGTGACTATCCAACCCGTCTCAGTTGTCGTTGACGGTAGTTTCGAAGAGAACTTTGGACAGACGGGGGTCGACATGAGTATTGTGGAATTGACGACCCCTTTCCGGTGAGTTTCGAGTAAGTTTTCGAAAGGGAAAACCAGTCTAAAATCAAACGGCCTTAGTTTTATTGTACTGTTATTTTATTTATAAATCTTTCAGAGACCGTTCTTCGGTCTAACTTTCTACTACGTCTCTTTCGGCCCCACCCCTCATCCCTCTGTGCCCCACTTCCCCGAAGGTCCTCGTGAACTATTTATTAGAGTTCGTAAAACACGTTTCACTTAGGTGGACAGGTAAAGTCCCTTCTACCCTCACCGTCTCTCCCTGGTCACATGAAAGTCTTGTTGGTGAGAGACGGTTCTTCTTTACATGATTAGACCAAAAAGAAACGTCTACTCGATCAACTGACACTTCTCTTTCCTTTCGTCGTATAGTTCCAAAGGAACCTCTTTCACAGACCCCCCACCCACCACTAGGTTCTTGAGTACGGAGGTGAGAGTATTGACTCACTTGGTTTTATGTGTGTTCACTCACCTCCACCAAAACTAGTCGTCCTCCCGTGAAGGGTGGAAGTCCCCTCTCGTTCACTCCTCTCTGGTCCTTCGTTCTTCCACTACACTCGACTGATTTATTACGAATTACGACAGGTGGATGTTGGATGGGACTTTACCATTGAACTCAATTTAGAACGGAATCATGTGACGAAATCCCGAAGGGACCATCGAGTCGACCACTTCTTAGACGGACATGTCGTCCTCTGGGGGCAAGCTAAGGACCAGTCTTTCTAGACGACCTCTTCCCTTCGCGATCGGTGAGGTCAGAGGACCGGACCTCTTAAGGTACCTGACATCTCATGCACACCGGCGTTTCTCAGTCTGTGCTGACTCGCTGAAAGTGAAAGTGTGACGCAATGTAAATCTTTACTAAACTACAAATAGTAGTAACCTTTTTTACTAAAATACAGATAGCAACAAACTTTTTTATAACAAGTACACTGATTTTATCTGTGGCACTCGGAGTGACTATTACTTTCGTTACTACCGCTGACGCTCCTATTACGACAGAACGATTTCTCCTCGTCACAAGGTCCATACGACTATCCAGTAGATTAAATAAGGAACGTCGTCGCGAAGGACCTTCGATAATGGTAGGAGGAGGAGACCAAACCTCTCCTACTCCGTCATCGGACTCTCCTGTTACCAAAATAGGAATCGAGTCAGGTCAGATTGTGAACCCGGGAGAACCGGAAAAGACAAGGGGATGGAGAGGACTTCAACTTCTAAGAAACTTTAAAAACAAACGACAAACGGACAGTGTCTGGGTTTAGATTTCTTAGAGTCGTGTCGATAATCAAAACATCCACACTGACTTCAACCCAATTAAAACAAACAAATAAATATCCAAAGCGAATGTTCAATTGTAAACGCTGTACTACCGTCGACAGCGTCGGGTAGTACTTAAAACCACCTTATTTGGTACCGATGTGACTCCAAGCCCGAAGGGACCATCGAGACACCCAATTCTTTCGTGGACGGTACGTCCTCTGGGACCAAGCTAAGGACCCACCCCTTCTAGGAAATTTCTTCCCTATCCGATGGGTGAGGTAATAAGAACCCGAAACGACCACCGAGTCTACCATTTCTTAGACGGACGTTACGTCCTCTGGACCCAAGTTAACGACCCAGTTCTTCTAGGGGTCCTCTTCCCGTACCGTTGGGCAAGGTCCTAAGAACCTCTTAAGGGTACCTGTCTCCTCGGACCACCCGATGTCAGGTACCCCAGTGTTTCTCAGCCTGTGCTGACTCGCTGACTCGAGTCGTGTCGTGTGACTCCGAGATTCTTGTTAGACCCTCCCTCCGGACTCAGGACACCTCCGTCTACGTGGCAGAATTACGCCTACGACGACGGAACCGGTACCCACCCTCTCACCCCCGTTGCGAGGTGCAAATTACTTACCCAGCTTCGGACCTGTGTCCCGAACGGAACTCCCTACAATCATGATTCCCACAGCAATCCTGTGGATTCTTGTCACCCCTCCTCCCTTTGTCAGTAGTACAAAAGTGACCCATGCTTAATTTTGTGTTGATAATGTGGATTTTATGGTTGACGAACTCGGTGACGACTTCTTGCATTGAGAAGACACTTCCCTTACTTTCACTTTCATTTCAACGAGTCAGCATAGGCTCAGAAACGTTGGGGTACCTGACATCGGATGCTCCGAGGAGGGAGGTGCCCTAAAAGTTCAGTTCTCATGACCTCACCCAACGATAAAGGACGAGGTCCTCTAGAAGGGTTGGGTCCCTAGTTTGGAACTAGAGGGTGTAACATCCGTCTGCGAGAATGGTAGACTCGGTGGTCCCTTCAACACTTCCCTTACCCTCCTGAACAAACAATAACCTTATTTCCAATCTCTATTCGGTACGTTTATTTCCTTTTTATGTACGAGTTTTGTGTGTGTGTGTGTGTGTGTGTGTTGATTTTGAAACTCCTTACTTTCGTGTATTTAGTGCAAAATAAAATAATAAATAAAAGTAAAGAAATAAAAACATTGAAGTAAAGTATAACCTCACGTCGGTCACTCGTTACGACACTATGAAGGTCCAACAGTCGTTTCCGTGAGTCGGTATGTACGTGTGCATAGGTAGGGGTGGGCGGGGGTGTGTGTGATTTGAGAGGAGGGTAGATCCTACGGTGTAGTGTGACTCGTCTCAAGGGACGCGTCTAGTGTACAAAAAACTCACACTTCCGATCTCTCCCAGACTCCAACATGTTTTTCTAAGTTTCCATCCTTTTACTCGTACAACTTTCGATTACCCTCTCCCTACGCACACCCTCCTTACGTAATTCTCACTAAGTCTCTCGGTATACCTGGTGTCTGTCTTTCTATATACTTTTAAGGATTACTTCATTTCCTACATACTTTAAGGTCACTTCTAGGTTAGTGCGGTAAACGGGTCCCGTTGACCAGACAAGACTCGTTCTCACTCTTCTCTGAGCGTTAGTCCCGTCCCCCTGGACTCAACGTCGGCCCCGGGTCCACTGGACGGAAGTGTAGTCTGTCCTCCTCGACTTCCAGTGTCTGNCCCCCCCCCCCCCCCCCCCCCCCCCCTTCCCGTCCCCGTACACTTTATGACTTTCTAGAACACTAATAAGGTCTCTTCCCTCAATCTTTTAGTCGTTATAAACTTCCAACTCGGCAGACGTCCGAATCTACTTAAGACAGGGTCTACACTCCTCTCTTTCTCCGTCACTTTACGTTTGAGCCTTCCACCCTCGGTGAGGGGTCGTCTTCTGCCTCGTCAACCCCACGACCCCTGTCGGGACGTGGGGCTCAGTTCCTCCCTACCCCCGAGGAGTCCGAAAGAGTACGGAAAGTCCCTCTTGTGACCGGGAGAGTCGGAAGGAAAAGTAGAAACCGGACGGGAGTGACTGACCTCGTACGAACAAGTCAGGGTAGTATCAGAGGTCTTGTCTTTGATCTACAAAGGTTTTAAAAAGACCATCTCACGAACTTTTAAGAACCAAATTGCTACATAAGGGTGAATTGTAAATTTTATTTATTTGTGAATTATGTCTTTTTCATAACAGGGTACTTAATCTTGTTGACCAACGATATGGATTACTTTCGAATGTCATAATATAAGGAGAATTAAATAGGTACAAACAAAGTGGTGGACGTTTTAGTGTTTATGGTTAGATGTTTTAATCTTACCACAATAGACGAGAGAAATGGTCAAAGGGGTTCCGTATCACTCTATTTATGTACTTTTATATAACACTTTTCGTACTTTACGAAGTATTGGATACCACACTAAAAGTATCCAGAGTTCGTTTTGACATTAACACAGACTCCAGATGTCTAACTATTTCCTTTCTACATAAGACGTCACCTGAGATTGTAGCATATTAATTTCAGACTGATCCTCTTCTTTTTCGTGAAGGACTACTTAAAGTTCCGGGTTAAATACCTTATTTAATAACCTGATCAAAAAAATTTTCAGGTTAGTACCATTAGTGAATAGAACTAATTGGGTTTCAAAAGTGTTTGATATCATACGTTTTGTGACTAGACGAGGGCTTCCCGGGGCTCGACTGTCGAGTTGTGTTCGGTTCGTAGGAAGTAAGACGTCTCACTGACGAGACGGACTACACAATGTGCTGTCAGAACCCTACTGACCTCTACCCAAAATACTACCTTCTGCTAGTCAGACGTCCTGAACAACGTCCCTTCACTTCACACTGTAAACTTCTGTACAAAGGAGGGTTCTAGAGTCTTCGGAGAACTTGGTCTCAGTCGGTGCATAGATTTGGAAGGTCTAACGTCTCGGTCAGTCATGTCCCAACCCCAAACCAGGGCCCAAACAGAGAAGAACGAGGACGTGAATGAAAAGACAATTAAGTCACTTTCACAATTAGTAAGATTGAGAGTTCTCAGTCTTTCGCAGACTGAGAAACGCTGGGGTATCTACATCGGGTACTCCGAGGAGACAGGTACCTTAAGAGGTCCGTTCTTTTGACCTCACCCATCGGCAAGGGAAGAGGTCCCCTAGAAGGGTTGGGTCCCTAACTTGGATCCAGAGGACGTGACGTCCTTCTAAGATATGACGGACTCGATAGTCAAGGCCGGTAAAGGTTAATTGTCGTTCCTTCGACTTAGATGACGTACCACCATTCTGGTGACAACCACAGTAGTGACACCTTTCTTTCTTTTAATCTTAGATCCAAGAGTAACCCAATGTGAATAAATCGTGGACGAGTGGGGGTTAGTTAGGAACGTACAGTGTTCCAGAACACCCCAAGACGACCCTCCAATCCTTCCCATGGTCGGATCTTAACGGTGCTATAAAGGAAGAGTCGGAGTGAAATCCCTCCCGTTCACAAAAATCTACTATGGTCCGAAGTCTTGAAGGGCCACCGAGTCTGTCATTTCGCAGACGGACGTTACACCCTCTGGCCCCGAGCTAGGAACCCAGCCGTTCTAGGGGACCTCTTCCTTTTCCGATGGGTGAGATCATAAGAACGGACCTCTTAACGTACCTGCCTCTTCGGACCATCCGATGTCAGGTGTCCCAGCGTTTCTCAGCCTGCGTTGACTCGTTTAAGTGAAGTGAAGTGAAGTCCGAAGTCTCACTCTCACACTTCATAAGGAGAATAAAGAAACTGACTTCTATGGACTTCTATAAGAGTCTGAACGAGCACTTAGAAGAGATGACCGCAAACCGGTCTAGTGGGGGAGGCCGGTGTGAGAGGGGTCATCGGGGAAAAGGAGCCAGGTCCCAATGGACGGACGAGACCGAACGTGAGTGACACAGGAGTCTTCCGTCTAGAGGGTATGTCTTGTGAGTTCAAGTTGTGGGTCGTGTTCACCCCTTCTTCAGTTTGGTCCACGTTCCAGCAGTAAAGATACGACCCTCAGTCCCTCAGCCCGCACCCACTTACCGAACACCGCAAACTTCCTTACCTACCGTTTCGACATTACTGGAACAAGCCGACGGGAAGCACTCTTCTCTGCAAGCTGTAGTTGGGTTAAGTAAACAAAAGAACTTAGAATCGAAAAAAGAGGGAAAACAAGGGGTCTTGTTTATGATTTCCCGTTTGGCGAACTGTCGCACAGACCGACAGTAAAGGATTACACCGGTGAAAGTTCCGACTCTTCGGCTTTGTAGTGACCTTTAATGTGTGTAATAACCTGTCTTTACCTTGAATCTTGTTCTTGTCCAACCTTTCTCCATTTCTCGTTCCCATTTAACACCCGTTCTTGGCGGAGGGAGAACCGTAGATAGGTCTGCTGAAGAGGCGAAGCTTCATTTGAGGCACAACATCCCTTTACGTCACTTTGCTACTTAATCTACCATTTAGCAAATTATATATATAGAACAAGATGAAAAGACTGTTGCGTCAAAGACAAAATAATAAGGGTACTCTCTTGTTCTCCGACTCGTTCTAAATACGACGGGTACTTTTTTAGTGACTTTTTTGAGCTCAGCAGTACCTTGAACTTGCCATTGACTCCAGGTCGTCTTTCTCTCGACTATTCCCTCCAAACGAATGTCCTGAAACACGTAAAACGGATAGTGGAGTTCAAAATAACATAGTACGAAATGTTTATATACGGTATTCCGTTACGTTTACTTATCTTAATCGTTCGTACACAAAAGGTCGAAGAAAGAAAATTTATATAAATTAACTTTGTTTCAACTGCATGTTACAACACAAAAACGAAATGTCGTTTCTGTAAATCAATATGTCCATATATATGTATAAGAAAAAGTGTAAGAAAGGGCACTACCAAATAGGGTTCTATAACCTATGTCAAAGGACACGAGACAGCATCCTGGGAAAGCAAATGGGTAGAGCATATATTATCAGGCGTAGACGACTAGGGCCGAGGGTCAGGTAGGGAGGGGAGGGGTGGATGGCGAACCGTTGGAGTTCAGACAAAGACAGACACTCAAAGGAAGAGAAAGCAAACGCAGTTTACGAGTACTCACAAACTACTACGGGTAAGAGGGTTTCGTGTCTCTTCCACGTCTACAAAGCGACATCGTCTATTATTACAACAAGTAAGCGATGAGCACAGGTCCAGAAACAATGAGACACCCGACGTCGTACGGTCCGAAGAGACAGGAAGTGACAGAGGGTCTCAAACGAGTTTGAGTACAGGTAATCCAGTCACTACGGTAGGTTGGTAGAGTAGGAGACAGTGGAGGAAGAGGAGGACGGGAGTTAGAAAAGGGTGTAGTCCCAGAAAAGGTTACTCAACCGAGAAGTGTAGTCTACCGGTTTTATCGTCTCAAAGTCGAAGTAATAGTCAGGAAGGTTACATATAAGTTCCGACTAAAGGAAATCCTACCTGACCAAACTAGAGGACCGACAGGTTCCTCGAGAGTTCTCAGAAGAGATCGTTCCTAAGAATCTTTAGTCGCGGAATACGTTTTAATGTAGTATTTTAGGTGTCCCAAATACCCGTTTCACCCGAATACCTGGTTTGTAAGTTTATAAGACGGTCATTGTGTATTTCATCTCTGTTCTTGGATCATTCTCGCCCTCGTGTCAAATGTGCACACTTTATTAATTCTTCCTGTACGTGCGACCTCAGAGATAACATAAACTGGAACTCTTCCTGGTCCTCGAACAAACCCCTTCACCGTGACCTTCTCCTGCCGAACCCTCAGAACCACCTCTACCCTCCCACACCGAGGTGGTCCGCCGGCTGCCCGCACTCGTGACAAGCCCTCACACGCACGAAAGACACGTAAGGGCGTCGGAGGTGCGTGACAAGTGTAAGTGGAGTCAGGTCAAGTCAGGTCAGCGAGTCAGCACAGGGTGAGAAACGCTGGGGTACTTAGAGTCGTGCGGTCCGGAGGGACAGGTAGTGGTTGAGGGTCTCAAGTGAGTCTGAGTACAGGTGACTCAGTCCCTACGGTAGGTCGGTAGAGTTGGAGACAACAGGGGAAGAGGAGGACGGGGGTTAGGGAGGGTCGTAGTCTCAGAAAGGGTTACTCAGTTGAGAAGCGTACTCCACCGGTCTCATGACCTCGAAGTCGAGATCGTAGTAAGGAAGGTTTCTTTAGGGTCCCGACTAGAGGAAGTCTTACCTGACCAACCTAGAGAAACGTCAGGTTCCCTGGGAGTTCTCAACAGAGGTTGTGGTGTCAAGTTTTCGTAGTTAAGAAGCCGTACTGATGACCTTTTTGGTATCGGAACTGATCTGTCTGGAAACAACCGTTTCATTACAGAGACGAAAACTTATACGATAGATCCAACCAGTATTGAAAAGAAGGTTCCTTATTCGCAGAAAATTAAAGTACCGATGTCAGTGGTACACGTCACTAAAACCTCGGGTTCTTTTATTTCAGACGATGACAAAAGTGACAAAGGGATAGATAAAGGGTACTTCACTACCCTGGTCTACGGTACTAGAAGCAAAAGACTTATAACTCGAAATTCGGTTGAAAAAGTGATAGGAGGAAGTGAAAGTAGTTCTCCGAAAAATCGAGGAGAAGTACAAGACGGTATTCTCACCATAATAGACATATAGACTCCAATAACTATAAAGAGGGCCGTCAGAACTAAGGTCGAACACGAAGAAGGTTGGGTCGCAAAGAGTACTACATGAGACGTATTTTCAATTTATTCGTCCCACTGTTATATGTCGGAACCGTATGAGGAAAAGGATAAACCTTGGTCAAGGTACAGGTCAAGATTGACAACGAAGGACTGGACGTATATCCAAAGAGTTCTCCGTCCAGTCCACCAGACCATAAGGGTAGAGAAAGTCTTAAAAGGTGTCAAAGAACACTAGGTGTGTCAGTTTCCGAAACCGTATCAGTTATTTCGTCTTTATCTACAAAAGGACCTTGAGAGAACGAAAAAGCTACTAGGTCACCTACAACCGTTAAACTAGAGACTAAGGAACCGGAAAGGATTTTGGTCGAACTTGTAGACCTTTAAGTGCCAAACGCATAACGACTTCGGACCGAACCTCTTAAAACTCGTGATGAAATGATCACAGACTCAACTCACGTTAACACACCATCAAACTCGTAAGAAACCGTAACGGAAAGAAACCCTAAGTTTACTTTTAACTGGAAAAGGTCAGGACACCGGTGACGACTCAAAAGGTTTAAAAGACCGTATAACTCACGTCGTGAAAGTGTCGTAGTAGAAAGTCCTAAACTTTATCGAGTTGACCTTAAGG